>WOVY01003308.1:0-99945 GCA_013436015.1 Rhipicephalus annulatus | reverse complement strand
TTCCAGCTTTGTAGGCATTTTGCACTGTGTGAAGTCCACACGATCCAATATACGAACACTCCACTTGAAAGTCGTTTTTTTTTCATAAACTGCTGGAACTCTGAAAAGGCTCCAGTTGACATTGAGGCCATCCATTCTGCTCATTGGAAAAGACACCCAGCACTTCCATCAATTTCTTCAAAGAGGTCGTCCGCTGTGCTGTAGTTCATGAATGCTGATCACATACCTTTGTTGTCACTTCAGAATTGTTCCACAGTTTCACGTGAATATCGAGCTGTTTATTTTGCAGGTATTCGGTTACTTTTTAAAAAGGACAACAAATGTTCAGATGTCCCCCATCATGTCCAAACTTGAAAAACGAAAAATGAGCACAGTCCATAGCACACAACGCACCTGTATTTTTTTTTTTTTCGGACAAGCGAAGCTTCTCATGACATCGCTATCCGGAAACATCTTTGAACAACTCTGAACTGACCCACTGGATCTGTACGAGTAGTGTGAAGACACAACTTTCATCGTCCACAAAATTTCGGCTTCAATTACGGCAGTCATGTCCTCTGCAGTCTTCGTCAAGGATCGCAGCTCGAGAGCATGTTTCCATGTTTTGCTGCAGAGAAGTCGTTTCTGTGACCTTTGCCACTTGCAAAAAACTCATTGACAGAAGAGCAGCCCTCGCCTGCCGCAACTTTGGATTGTGCTTGGCACTTTTCAATGGCTCCTCAGTGCCGACTCTCCCATTGTCGCAAGGTCGACCAACTTCAGACATACCGCGCATTTCACTCGATAAGAGTTGCTTGTCTCTGGCTTCGTCCAGTGACGATATTCGCTGCTGCTCAGCCACGCAGACTGAAACTTGCACTTTCCGCCTGGCATTCTGTCAAAGTAAATTGCAGGCATTGCACACAGCACAAACGCGAACTTTCGCCAGAAAATGACACACGAGGCTGACGCACAGATCGAGTATACCAAGTCCCGACCGACGACCAACGTTACTATAACTTGCGCTAGATTGGATTGAATTTCTGGCTCCCATTTGTTGCCAGACGACACAGGCACTGCCCGTTTCAAACCAAAACTTGCTGCTATTGCTCTCCTGTCAAGGCTACATGTTTTCGCGAACATTCCTCAGTAAATGTGTTTTTGAAATCAGTGCAACATACGGAAATACATCGTTTGTTTTCTATATTGAAGCAAAGTCCACAAAATTTTCAAGGATTACAAGGAGCTCACTTATATTTTTATTTATTTATTTATTTAAAAATACCTTACAGGCCTCCGTTGAGGCATTGTGTAGAGGGGGCATTACAAAAAGGTGGACTTCCGTAGTAGTTACAAAAACACAAAGTTCATGAACAGCGGTCATGTAGCAGATCACATAATTAGAAGAGCAGTAAAAAAATAAAAAATAAATCAACAACACTAGCAAAAATAAAACGGATAACAAGAAAATGTATAAGCGACACTACGGTGTAATACAATAAGAGACTGTAAAAAGATTACAATGAAGAGGGCACACTGCGGTAATGGCAAACATTTTTACATCTCGTTGGTCAGATAACTGATCAATGCGTCACGAAAAGCATTAATGTTTGTCTGACAAACATTAATGCTATCCGGCAGGGAATTCCAACATCAGACTGCACGTGGAAGCGCAGAGCAGTTGAAAGCACGTGTTGATCCGTAAATGCAGGTATTGCTAAAGTGATTATGAAGCCTGTGTGACGTGAAGTAGGGTCTTTTCAAACATGCTAGGGTTTGTTCGAGATGAATGAATGAATTTGTGAAACAGTGTCAGCAAGGCAATGTCACGTCAAGTATTCAATGATTGAAATGAAAGGTTAAGTTTGATTTGTGTGATGCTAGATTGACAGCTGTAATCGTTAGACATGAAGCGGCTTGCCCTATTCTGAATTTGTTCCAACATGTCAGTAAGGTATTTTTGGGGAGGGGACCAAATAGACAAAGCCTACTCGATTTGAGGGTGAATGAGGGTAATTTATGCTAATTTGCGAACATTCGAAGGAGCATTTCTTAAGTTTCGTCGCAAGTAACCCAAAGATTGGGAGGCTTTAGCTGAAACAAGGTGATGTGTTTTGCTCAAGAAACATTTGTAATTGATATAAGGTCTAGATATATTGTGTAGCTATTGCAACAATCTCCTTATTGATATTGTATGAATGTGGGGAAGTTATAGGCTTCCGAGTAAATGACATTAGTTTACATTTGACGTATTCAATGACATTCGCTATTTACTGCACCAGTTACTAATTTGTTCGAAAGCATGCTGAAAAACAGATGGTCGTCTGTATTAACTATTGTGCGATGGACAATTCAGTCGTCAGAATATTCTTATAGTGGAGGATACGTTATGTGGAAGATCAATGAGAAAGAGCAAAGGACCGAGGACGCTTCCCTGTGGTACACCAGAAAATACTTCAGTTAAGGAGGACGAGAAGTTATTTGCAATGGTGAACTGGTAACGATCAGAAAGAAAGTTCCGGAGCCATGATAAAGTGGAACAGTCCAATTGAAGAGCTGAAAGTCTTGAAATAAGGCGACAGTGTGCGACGCGATTGAACGCCTTCGAAAAGTTAAGAAAAAAGCAGTATTTGTTGGTTGTTGTTCAAGTTAGTGTGTAGGTCTGTAACAATCTCAAGCAACTGTGTCTCGCACGATATGCCTTTTCTAAAACCATGCTGATTATGAAAAAAGAACTTGTGAGTTTCAAGGTGTCTGTAGATCTGCGAGGCGAAAATGTGTTGCAGTAACTTGCAAGAAATGCATGTCAAGGAGATTGGTCGGTAATTTTCGCATGATGATTTATTGCCACTTTTATATACCGGTATGATTTTTGCCATTTTCCAGTCTGTAGGAGGAGACTAGTCGCGAGTGACTGCTTAAATATGTGAAGAAGAATTTCGCTTGACACTGTTACTGTATTTCGTAACATTTTTGAGTTTATGCCATCTATGCCACAAGAGGAAGATATCTTAAGGTTATTTATGAGTGATGATAGTCCCTCTGATATCTATAGGTGATATCTATAGGTATCATGTATTGGTAGCTGAAATCAGAAACGTAAGGTACGCTTGAAGTATCCTCTTTTGTGAATACGGAACTGAAGAATGAATTAAGAGCCGATGAACACTCCCTATTTAGAAAAGGAACATTGCTGCTGCTGTGTAAGCAGATATCATTAGATTCGTGGATGGGGCTTATTATTTTCCAAAACTTAGCTGGATTGTTTTTAAGTAGTTCAGGAACGTCCTTAGAGAAATATTCGTCCATTGCTTTGCCTAAAGCTGAGCAATATGTTTTAAGATAGCATTTGTAATTCTGCCATGAGGATGATGTTCGAAGGCTCTTGGCGATATTATACAGCCGTTTCTTTCTGCTCCTCATGCACTTGAGCTTTTTTGTAAACCAGGGGTTTATACTATCGTTTGTTATAGAAACGAGTGGGACATTATTGTCTACCAAAGCGCACAAAGCATTTTTAAACAACCAGTTCTCCTTCACAAATCTATTATAAAATGAGAGCCACATCCTGTTTTGAAAAATGTTCTTAGTTCCGTATTTATTGCAGTAGAATTACCTTTATTGTAGTATCGAATTTGCTTTGATATGGGACCTGCCGTGGGTGGTGTTATGTTTATTGTCACTTGAAGCGGATGGTGATCGCTGAAACCATCCAGGTGTTCTATGGTACTTATAGTTTCAGGAGCGTTTGTGAGAATAAGGTCTAGAACATGGGTACCACGTGTTGGTTTAGAAACAGTTTGAAATGGGTTCACATCTAAACATAAATTGATAAATTTGTTTGATGTATGACAGAAAGATGCTAATTTTACCCAATCAATTAGTGGATAATTGAAGTCACCCAGAAGATAAGTTAAATCAGCCTGGAAGAGCTCAGAGGCTTTGTTGATGCCGTCCCACAGAGCACTTACGAAGGAACCGTTCGAATCCAATGCATGGCAGCGAATGCCTATCAATAACTTAGAGGACGAAAGTGTGCAGGCCACCCAGATAATCTCAAGATCAGAAGGTGCGTTGATCAAAGATGATTCAATGGTCTTTTTAACACCTATCATGAAACCGCCCCCTCTTTTGAAAGAGTGGTCATATATATATATATATAAGTTATACGAGTTAGAAAAGGAAAAAACTTCATCTTTTATTGCAGGATGCAGTCATGTTTCTCTAAATGCGATAATGTCTGATCTACTATCTTCCAAAAAGGAAGAAATGATATCACGTTTGGATGGTATGCTTCGTATGTTGACGAACGATAGAGACAATGATGGTGAGATAGGGTAAAGCTTTGGTGCTCTGTGAGTCTGTGCGCATGCTTCCAACCGGAGCTATCTATTCAGTGGAACAACTGCGCTTCCAGCACTATCATAAGTATAAGTTGTCGAGTCGATGTGCAGTTTGTCCACAGAAAGCCTAAAGACTTTGTTTCAATTATTAAAGACTTTGTTTCAATTCAATTCAATTAGTTTTCGTCTCGCATGCCAAGCTTACGGCGAGAAATCTTGTCGAATGGAAGTTGATGTACCCTTCAGTTTGTGCACGCATGACAGAATACGCTCTTTATCCTTAAAGAGGGTCAGCTTGGCTATTATAGGTCTTCGCTTATCGTCTCTATATTTTGCCAACCGATGTATGCGTTCAAATTGCTGTTCGTTCATTTTAAGACCAAGCTTATCTGCACAGAAGTCAATTATTTTCTTCTCTGACTTTGCCCAATCGTCTGCAGTGTGATCATCCAAACCAAAGAAGAGCAGATTCGAACGCTACATTCTGTTCTCGGAATCGTTATAGCGGGCCTTAATAGCCGCTACCTGCTCAGACACAACACGCACGTCAAAATCTGTCCCAAATTCAGATGGGTGTCTTAACACTGTGGCCCTTTCCAAAGACGCAACTTTGTCGCTTAAAAGTGTAATTTTGTTGTCAGCTTCGACTTGCTTCTCCTTGGCCGTCTTCAACTCAGCCTTCAAAGAAGCCTGGCATTCTTCAAGTTTGCGGATGGCATCTACTTGGGCAAACGATTCTGCTTCAGTCTTTGTCATGGGGCCAGGATTAGATTCTATATCGCCCGAAAGCAACAGCAAAATGGCCGACAAGGCGCGACATTTGCAAGTAAACAAAGACATCAAAGATTTCCACTTGTCAGCATACTGGGGTGGGCACGACACCGCCAAAAAAACAATAGTTACTACTCCTAATACAATTTGTACTTTTCAGGTAACTAACCTGTAACAACTGCCATCGTAAGTTCGGCATCGTAGGTGCGATGTCGTGACCGAAGGGGGAGTCTGCTGGCTGTTCTTTACATCCCTCGCCGGCCGCCTCGAATGCACTCGATGTGATTTCAGGTTGCCAGGTGGGTCATTCAGGTTTGTCTAAGACCAGCCGAGGATGAATTGAAGTGCACAATCGTCGGTGCAACTTGGCAGGTGGCTGAGGAGGATTCTCAAGGGCCCTCTAAGAAGTAGTTTCTGAGAAGTTTCAAGGGCCCTTGAATTAACGTTATCAAATTCAAGGACATTCAAGGATCTTCGCGAACCCTGCTCAACTTTTGGCGTGAAACAAAGTGTTATTAAGAATTGGCAATCTGTTTTGGAGAAAATAACTTTCCTACAAGAAATAAAAAATTGGAAATCTTAGTTTAAAACATAGGAGGTCACCTGAAGTGACCACTGTGCAGCAAGGGTCTACAGGTTACTTTAGGTAAAAGGCTGCAAAGCAGTCCTTTCCCTGCAGGAGCAAAGGGGCAGTGTGTGTAGTGCACATTTATCCGATTCTTGAGTGCACTTGTATATATCTTACAAAACAGCTCCATTAGAAAGATATAAAATAGTATATTGCACCCTTCTAAGGACCTTCATGCATTGTAGAAACCCCAGGGGATCAACTTCAGCATTGCAGTGCTATGGATTTTAATTAGTAGCTTCCTTGGCATTAGCAACTCGGACGACATAATGACCAACTCTATCAAGATATCAAAGGCAAAACATAAGCCTGTGCACTCACTATGGAGGCTTCATTCGGGTTGGCGTACTAATGGCAATCTGCTTAACAACGCTGAAGGTCGATACTAGGAATCACACAATTCAGAAAAGTTCCAACTTCGAAAATATATATTCCGGGGTTCTGGGCAGCGGCTCACCAGGAAACCTTAGAAACGATACCGCGGCACAAAAGAACCTGTAATTACTCATTCAAACCTCAGCCGCGACGATGACGATATCCTTTTGCTGATGGTGCTCGGTAGTGTGTGAGCAGCCACTGAGCGCGATCTGCGAGCATACCGTCGTGAATCGTCCTGTTTCTCTAAATGTCAGCGCCCCCACAGCGGCCTTTCCTATAATATGCATCACCAGCCTACTAAGACCTTTCATGCGTGGTGCTTACCTCCGGTGACCACCAACATCAGTGTCATGGCGCTCTGTACTTACTGCGTACAGCTCTTTATTTCTATATTCCTTAGCATTAGCTACTCATACAACATGCACTATAAACTAACAGGGACAGTATGTACTTATACATCTATAAAAATATAATGGGTCCACCATCAAGCACGCCTAGAGGACGTTGGCAGCTAGAAGAAAGCAAAAGTAACATGTCACATTGAAGCCTAAACCGCGTAGCGTCATCTCTGTCAGATTGTCGAAAGCTTTGCCGAATGCGCCACTGAAAATTTGACTCACGGGGCTCACATACTTGAAGAGGAAAAAAAGAAAAGGTGGTTACCTGGGGTGACCACCGTGCTGGAAAGAGTTAGGAAAACAATGTCATCCACTGTCAGGCCCAAATGTTGTCGACGTTGGATAGCAGTATTGACGACACACGTCAATAGAAATAGGGATTTCAACAGACTGATGCAGTTTAGGTACAATTACCACATGGGACACCCACAGTGTACGTCTGCTGGCTGGCTCAGTGATGTCTCTGACAGGAGATGCTCAAGTTCCTTTATAGCGACAGGTGGGACTGTTGCGTCCACAAAAAAAAATGGATGTGCTGGTTCTTTAGCTTTCCAACTCTCCTGAACAACTTGGGAAATGCTTCCACGATTGTTTTGTCATCTGGTTCCTCAAAAACTTGAAATGTGATCTGGACAAGTCCCAAGTTGGATGCTGCTGTGAAGCTCGAGAGGAGTACAGTTTCCAGGAATGACTAAGATGTCTTCTTCAATGCACTTGTCATCTTAGTATTTCATTGTTACACGAACTTTGCTTAGAAGTTACAATGGGGACGCACTGGTGAACAAGTTCATCGCACACGCACTCGTGAAATGCGCGGTGGACGACGCGACGTTGCTTCCCCAACTCAGAGACACTATCTCTTAATTGCACAGCAGCACACACAGCAAGAGAATGCATCCCAACGTCTGCAAGGTGCAGTTAATTTCGTTAACTAATACAGCCAGCATCCCTTGCCAGGTTCGCTCATGCACTCGCGAAATGCACTGTGGACGACACCATACCCTCAAGGAGGTCACAACTACAGGCGCATATTTTTCTGCCAAATTTGGCGGCAGTCTGGCAACAAACATCCCTAAGTCTGGCAATTGACATGCAACGCCAAACAGAACCTTGCCGAACAATCTTACTGCAGACTGGCTGTGAGTTCCACAGTCACAGTCCCTTGCTTGTACCATTTTCTTAGTTGAGCGACGAAATCGTGCACAGTAACCAGACATGCAATGCATGCGCATTGCATGTCTAGACCCACGCAGGGCAATCTCATCGCCCAACATGACGAAGCCACTTGCTGCCGCAGTTGCGACATTCTGTTGACTACACACGAGGTCGCCGATGTTCACGGGTTTTCCGTGACACATTTCTTCCGTTTTTCTGGTTAGGAGCTTGTTGTTGTCCACCCGTGTGCGCAGCGAGCACCGCTGCATCACCATCGTTTTTTGCGATTTCGAATACATCACGTTCGACATCCTCGAACATTCCTCTCTGCTCAAGTAAGTCCGGCAAAGTGAGGGAGTGAAGCATGGTATACTTGCGAAGACGACATGATGGGGCGAAAATGATACGGTTTTGCACCTCAGCGTCAACATCGTGGAAGTTGCAGAGGCGAGAGTTCACGCAGACGCACATAGAAACGCCAACGTTTCGTTGAGCTTGTCGAAACTTGCATACCGGGAATGTAGGGTTCACTCACGGAGCGAAATGAGTACTCAGTTTTGATCTTGCGGCATCGTAGTCCAGCGTCTGTGTCTTGCTTGAAGCCGCCGTTTTGATCTTGCGGCATCGTAGTCCAGCGTCTGTGTCGTGCTTGAAGCCGCAAGTTGCGGAGTGCAGTCAGAAAGCGAACGGAATTGGTCGTTGACATCTTCGCCGACATAAGGCAGGTGAGGCGCTTCTTGCGGGCATCCGCAGTGTCGTCGCGTGCGAGAAGAAAGTTCTCGAACCTTTCGATACACTTAGTCCATCCATGGCCTTGTCGCCCATAGCACGGAGGTCGAAGCTCGGAAATGCGGGAGCATGCTTGCCATGATTGGGTTTGACGGCTGCTGCATGCGGTGGAAGGATGATGCGACGAAATAATAGCCGGATTGCGGTCACACTCGTTTAAATGAAACTTCTGACACCATCTAAGTGTTCCTATAGTCCAGCAATGGGTCCGATCGATTGGATTGGCGAGACGACGACGTTACGAAACGAACTAGCACAGAACGGATAGAGCCATTGGGTAACGATAGGTAAAGCATGGCAAAGCCGGAAAACAGGAATTGGCCAAATTGGCCACGAGATTAGACGGTGTCGCCGCCTGGCGGCAACTGGCTGAAGCGCGCCTAGTGTGTTTCCTGGCCGGGCTGGAAAGGCACGCTAGTGTAGATTGTTCCTTGCGTCGTCTGCTAGCCAAGTCGTGTTCGCACGTTCAAGTACGTACGTCGTTGGTACGTCTTGCACGTTCTCAAAGGGTGGTTTGTTCGATTATGTTAGCATGAGTTTACTTTGCTGCGCGTATGCCTGAAACGACGTATGATAGCATTTGATCTTGCTCGTCTGTTAACGCACTGAAAATAAGATAAGCGAGTGCAACATTCCAGAGTGCTGCCCGCCGCAGTGGTCTAATGGCTAACTCGGCTGCTGACCCGCAGGTTGCGGGATCGAATCCTAGCTGCGGCGGCTACAATTTTGATGGAGGCGAAAATACTGAAGGCCCGTGTGCTCGGATTTGGGTGCACACTTAAGAACCACAGGTGGTTGAAATTTCCAGAACACTACAGTGTCTCTCATAATCCTAGAGTGGTTTTGGGACGTTAAACCCAATACATATCAATCTTTTTAGAGTGCTGCGCGTTGTCATCGTACCCTCCATTCATCGGTAATCTTCTAAGTGTGGGTGCCACTTTCAGCTTTAATCACTTTGAACAAAATGCACTTTGGGTCGTCCCAAACGCGAGGATGGTTAAGTGGTGTGTGAATGCACATGTTTTATAGCTATTCAATTGTAACAAAAACACTTTTGAAGGCCAGCACAATTACATTATTATTAGGTGTATAACTATGTGGCACAATAGTTCATTGATTACGCCATGAACTTTAGTTTTGTTTATCTGGTCATGGTACCACTAGAAAAATTACTTCAAATAACGTTTTTGTACTGGCAACACTGGTAAAAACAAAACAAGCATGGCTGTGTTTTAGCAGAGTCAACGCTATCAACGCCTCCCAGAAAAACTATGCCTGGAACGTCGCTCTTTTTTCAATTAGGAGCCTCCTGCCAGCATAAAATCTCGGAGGCCACGCCTCTCGCCTTGTGTTGCGACCGACCGCCGTGTGAGACCGCTTGTCTCCGTACCACTCGGTCACGTGATATTACCGTACCGTTATGTCACGTGACATCACGGCTGCTCGGAGGCAACTGTGAGAGCATTGGCATTGCTGTGTTCGCAGGGGGCGGCCGTCGGAGACGCTCGCCTTCGTACCGAAAGAGTAGGGTGAAATTAGAGGGTAGGGCAGCGCGTTCGTGGCTCACGTTACAGGCATAATTTTTTTAGGCGTCTACGCCACCCTATCTGCGCAGATCTTTTGCTTGGTGCTGTGCTGAAGTTTCTTGACTGTGGAAGCGTTATTTCAAAGGGTGCTGGCCGCAGACCGCCTCAGTCTCGTCGGCATAAAGATTTCACTGGCGAAATAGTGGAAATAGATGCGCTGTGCGCATAAACATCGGGCCTCTTCGGCGAACCGCATCAGATTTATACTTCAAGTTGAAGAACATGCATGGGAGCGAAAGGTTGAAGAAGGCAACTGCTCATTTGTAGCGGGCATCTCCGAAAAGTGCGATCACTTCTGCGTTGCGTTGCTACAATGCTACAGGCGAGGCCCTACCAGTTTTCGTGATAACTACGCATCGACTGGTGCTAGCGATTGCATGTATATAGTTTAGTTCCGTTGTCGCGTAATAAGCCGAATACGCCTGCCGTTCACTTTATTACAGAACAGAGCTATGCCCATGGGCCAGTGTACCTTGAGATAAGGCAAATCGTAGATTCAGCTTCTGGTGTTGCAAATGCGCATGTTCCAGCTGGCATCGTTGCGCAAGTGCAAACAACTGATTATATAAACATCTACAACTCTTCAACATATGTCTGTGCATGCAACATTTGTACATATATTAGCGTCATTTTATGACGTGTCGTTCAATAAAAAATTGCAACACGGTCAACTTCCCTCCGCATGCTTCGCATAACGTCGACTCCCAGATTCATGGGATCGGTCGATTTTTTTCTGTGTGTGTGTTGGCAATCGCTGATATTGAAGCAAATATACGCACGCACGCTTCGAATGCACGGATATGTTATACATGTACAAACACACATGCACGCATTCGCGTGTGTCTGCACACATGCGAAATAAAAAAAAATGTTCGGGAAGAAGGATTACAACAGCTCAATTTGAGAATGGGTAGCATTGCGACTTGCGCAGAAAACAAACCTATACAGTCACACGCGTAACGCATCAAGTTTTCTAAAGCGCTTGCTTATATAAACGAAACTATACTTCGCCCTCAGTTGTGCCCGAATATTGATAAGAAAGCACACACGCCAAGTAATGGGGTACTCGGAGAGAATAGTTAGGTCGTCGCGAGCGGATTGATTGGAACGAACATCGGTAATGTCCGTCACGTTCTTTCTAATGCGCAAGTTTCTGATTTGCACCGTCCTGCGTCGTGCGTCATCTGCATCCTTCAGGAAGCGATAAGAAGATACGCCGAATTTCATCTTTACACCACGATACCATGCATTGCGGCACGCTGCAATGGTCCTTGGACATCGCTTTCTCCTTTTTCGCTCGTTTGTGTGCCATCACGAATATGAAGGAACTATGCGGCCGCTTCCCAAGGCGCTCAACGTGACAGATAACATATGTCCTTTCAAAGTTGGCCCTGTTTGCATCGTTTCCAGGCCCGGCCGCTATGTGGCGAGTGCTCAGTTGGATTCGCGAATTTTTCCTGTCATGGAGTTAAAATACAGACTCTATGCTCATGGTAAACTCTATGCTCGTGGTGTCCAATTCGTGGACATCTTGAGTTCACCGGATCACGTTAAGGTGAGTCGTTACATCATGACGCTATGGATCACGTCGACGCACTGAATTTGCCAGCACATTCCCAGCGTAAAAATAAACTAATGGATCAAATGTACAGTAATGGGACTCTGAAACAAACTTGACAAGTCTGAATGTACGTATAAACGTGTTGAGATGTTTTGAAGAGTGATGCTGGGAATGCGTACCGATCGGCATTCCACGGGCGTCAGGCGGGCGGCCGCATTAAACCTAATTCAAGGGCTAACGTGATCACAGTCGATGCATGGTCTCAGATGTGCGTCTAAAAAGCGGATCTTTGGGGGCAGCATTCGTTGTGGCCATAGTTTCATACACAAATTTCGCCTTTCTCTTTTGTATCGAGAGTTATGAAAACTGCGTGGCATCGAAATGACGTTGCAGAAGAAGGACAGGAAACGGGCGGCGTGCTACAGTTAATCAGGGGAGGCTGAATTGGACATTTCCACGAATTGGACACCGCGAATATACATTCTAGTTCACTATAACTGCAAGAATAGCTCTCCTGTACTTAAGACAGTGTTGCCGTGCAAAAGTTTAACTGTGACCAAATTTATGCATACACACCACTGTGCTTACATTTATGCTGTTTAATTTCACAGACAGTCATATTTTTTGACATTGTCTCGAACGTTTGTGGGGCATTGTTATTGACATACGAAATGGAGCTGTCTTGTAAAAAAAGAACCTGCTTGTACCGTAACATAGCCAGACCTTCGTTGTACCACTGTTGTGCACGCAATCCATCGATGAAAGGTTTCTGATGAACTCTTACAAGCTTTTAGGTTTACTGATGCAAAATGATGTGCGTGCGTGAACACCAATGAAACTAGCGCAAAGTTCTGTCAGCCTCTAAGCTTTTCTGACAAACCATATCGACTGTTTCACATTTCATGGTGAAGGAAAAAATGTGTATTTTTATGAACAGTGGTTGTACTGAACTCGTCGCACCGGCATGCGAACTTCCTACGATATTTCTTTTGTCCTCCTGTTTATTGCGTTAGCAATTATATGGACACTCTCGGCTGGATTTCGCCGTCGACGTCGATGTCATGCACCGTATATGTATACGTATCTATACGTATGAATACGCAAAAAATACAAAAAAAAGAATCCGGCACGAGGAATCGAATGTGAGCCCTCCACGTGAAGAATGCGAGGCATAAACCACTGAGCTATCGAGGGGTACCTTCTTGAACCTGTAAACTGCAAGGTGTTTATATCTGCCACTTGCTGCTGTTCGCGGCATCTCGTGGGGGGGGGAGGAGCTATCTTGTTTCCACCATTATCAGCAAGATGGCGCAATGAGCACACGGCGGCTCTCATCTCTCACGCGTACTTTAGCCCGCCGAGAAGAGGGTAGTGGACGACCTTTCGCACGCCCTTAGCTCCCGGTGGGGAGAATCATACGTATTGGCCGTTGTTTGGTTTGCAATTAAACGATGATGCTGTAGTTAAGGAGCACACAAGGGTCCCTGCAATCGTTGCATAGCCTCCGTTTGCGGAGCACTTTTCAGGGCGCACTTTTCAGACACAGCGATGTTACAACCAAGACGCTTATTCGCGTTCATCTTTACGTGTGAGTACGTTTCGTGCGTGAGAAACGCAGGGCACGTTTCGATTTGCTTATCATTCTGCACGTAACCGTCCAATTTGTTGCTATCGCGTTCATTGCTTCGCCTTTGCGCCAAAGCTGTGACTTTTAGGGGCGAAGCTCCTTATTGCGGCACCCGTTCGTCCCTCGTAGCCGTAGTAGTAGTAGTGTGTAACCAGTCTTACATTTTGACCTCCAAGGTGGTGCCGGTGAGAGATTTCTTCTGTGCGTTGTTGAACAATAAAAAATGGCAGCGAATTCATGGAGTGAATGATCGATAGTGGGGCGAAGCATCCGTCTGTCCATTCGTTCTTGCTTCCGTCCAACCATGCGTGCGTCTGTGTGGCCGCCAGTGCGTCTATCCACCCGTCCGTGCTTGCGTCTGTTCGCGCGTCCGCACGTTCATCTGTGCGTCCGTTCCTGCTTTCATCCATGCATCCACTTCTGCATCCGTCCATGCATCTGTCTGTGTGTCCGCTCGTCCACCTATTCAACACTCCAAGTACCACCATCTCGCATCTTTTCATCGTATATTCCTCATATAGAAGCACCACCATCCAGCGGACATGCCAACGACTGAACGAGAGCAGGCACACGCACACTTTCTTACGGCTTGCGCTTCGTGTCTACTTCCCACCTTTAAGCACCTAGAGTTCATGGTGTATAGTTCACTGTATTCATGGCACTGCGGCCCAATGCTCGCTAAACCTTTCTAAAACCTAGGAGGTTACGCCCGCGAGTATAACGTAGCAACCCTTTCTTGTCTTCTGTGGGTTGTTGAACAATAAAAAATCGCACCGTGCGCGTTAACTAAAAGCCGAATTATCCTGTCTCTCATTCCCCCTTAGCAGTCACTAGCATGTACTTTGAGCACTATCTTTTATTGTTCAACAACCCACAGAAGAAATCTCTCACCGACACCACCTTGGAGGTCAAAATGTTATACTTGTTACACACTACTACAACGGCTACGAGGGACGAACGGGTGCTGCTATAAGAAGCTTCGCCCCTGAAATTTCGCAGTGTGTGCGTTACCTAAAACCGAATTCGCCTGTCTCTCATTCCCCCTTAGCAGCCATTGGCATGTACATTGAGCACTATCTGACAAGAAAGGGTTGCCACGTTATGCTCGCTGGGCATAACTTCCTTGGTTTTAGAAAGTTTTAGCGAGCGTTGGGCCACAGTGCCATGAATACAGTGAACTAGTATATACCATGAACTCGATGTGGTTAAGTGTGGGAAGTAGACACGAAGCGCAAGCCGTAAGAAAGTGTGCGTGTTCCACCTCTCGTTTAGTCTTTGGAATACCCGCTAAATGGCGGTGCATATGCGGAATATATGATGAAAAGATGCGAGATGGTGGTACTTGGAGTGTTGAATAGATGGACGAACGGGACACAGACAGATGCATGGACGGACTCACGGATGAACGCAGGGGCGGATGCATGGACGAACGCAGGGACGGACGCACAGATGGACGTGCGGACGCACGAACAGACGCACGCATGGACAGGCGAATGGACGCACGGACGGTCACACAGACGGACGCATGGACGGACGAAAGCAAAAACGAATGGACGGATGGATTCTTCGCCCCACTCTCCATCATTCATTCCGTGGATATGGTGCCAATTTTTATCTTTTGTATCCAAATGAGCAGGAGTTAAATACGTTGTTCAGTCGCACCAGAGCAGCGGTTTGTAGGCGGAACACAAGTTATACCCGAGATACCCGTCACCATTGGTTTTTTTTTATTGATATGATATATAAGGAGATGTTGGCGCACCATTATGGCGCCGGCTACTCCTTAGCCGTTGATTGAAACTTGAACACGTATCTTGGAGCAAAACATACAGAGCAGTGCATGGAAAATAGCAAAACTCTGGCACAGATATGCAAAGACACACTTATACGTACATATCACAATAATATGTAAATGTTTGAATGTCATTGTAAGAAGTCTCTGGAAACAACAAAACACAAACAACAAACACAAAAACACAACAACAAAACAACAAAGCACACGTCTGGTCCTTATAAAGATGCATTCGCTCGTATGTACATAATAGTCGACACGTCATTCATTTCACAAAACACACGTGATGGGTGTCACATGATACTGTATATAATAAGTACATGTGTTACAAATGAAAGCTTCTTCTTTGTTAATACTTGTCAGCAATCCCGCTGTCTTGTAAAAAACGTGTTAATGCTTTTAAAGCGTGGGACTGTAAAACTCCTGTTGGCCACGGGCCCAGAAGTTTTTTCATGCTAAATGGTCTGTGGTCCAATGCGAACAGTTCGCTTTTAAGACGGCGTCTTGGCGTGTCATGATGTGGACAGTCTATGAGAAGGTGACATACGTCTTCATCTATAAATCCACAATCGCATTCGGGAGTTTCAGCTCTGCCGATTCTGTGCAAAAAATGTTTTGTGTATGCGGTGCCTAGCCTCAATCGGTGAATTAGAGTTTCCATCCTTCTATCTAATGCCAGCGTAATTTTGAATTCAATAAATGGATCGATGTGATATAAATCGCAGCTCTTTGTACTTTGGTCAAACCAAGCAGTTTTGCTCATTCTGAAAGTTGTATTCTTTATAATACTACGCAATTCATTTTTCGAAATCGGTAAAGAAACAGTAACGTCTTTACAATGTGCTTGTCGTGCTGCTTCATCGGCAGCTGTGTTTCCAGAAATGTTGCAGTGGCCAGGTATCCACTGAAATTTGATCTCATGTTGCGCCTTCTTTGCTTTAGTGAGCTCCTTCAGCGTTTCGTATGTCATACTATCACTTATTACTGTCCTGTTTGTACTGGAGAGTGATCTTAATGCGACCTGTGAGTCACTGAAAAGTACCCATTTTCTAGCGTCTGCTACCGAGTTTATAAACTTTAGAGCATACAGAATAGCGAAAAGCTCAGATGTTGTAGATGACGTCGTGCGGCATAATTTAAATGATTCCTGAATATTGAGCTGTGGTATGATAAATGCCGATGTTGAAGACGTTGTAGAACTTGAGCCATCTGTGTAAATATGTATGTACCCTGGATACCGCATGTGTGTCTGATAAAGCGCTAGTTGTTGAGCAGCTTGGATGAACATGTCTCTCTTTCTAATAATGCCGTCCACTGAGAATTCAATGCTTGGTATAACAAGCACCCATGGAGGATAGTCCATTTCAGAGTTCCAAAATTCATGTCTGGGTAATATATGTACATTACTCTGTACTTCGTTATGAGCATTGCTTTTATCTCTTAGTAAAATCTCCAGCGCCAATGGGTGGTCCCTGTGTTGCGTCTGTAAGCGAAAAAAATGGCGGCATGTTTCAATTGTTCTCATGACTGGAAAGGGTGGTTGTCGAGTCTCTGCTATGACAAGGCTGCTGGAAGTCGTTCGCGGAACACCTATGCAGACGCGCAGTCCCCTAGCTAATAGTCTTTGAAGTCGCTCCTCTGAAGTGCGGGAAAGGCCGTGTAACACGGCTGCAGAATATGCAACTTTTTGTCGTATTAAAGCATTGTGAACAGCGAGCATGGATGATACAGATCCGCCCCATGATGTCCCAGCAATTCTGCGGAGTATATTCACTAGCGTATTCACCTCGTTTTCGAGTTTCTTTATGTGAGGCGCCCATGATAGCTGCCTATCAAGTATTACTCCGAGAAATCGATGCTGTGTCACAATCATTAGTGGTTCTTCTTCTAAATTGAGATTGAAGTTCTTTAACTTCTTACGGGTGAAGGGCAATACAGTTGTCTTTGCGTGCGATAGAATCATTCCTCTTTCTTTTAAAAAGTTGTTGATAATATTTATTCCGTCTTGCAATGCAATCTGAATTAACCGTATGTCCGTGCCAGATGCCCAAATGCACACATCATCTGCATATAAGGAGTATTTCAACCTGGAAGGCAGTCTTTTAGCTAAATCAGCCATAACACAGTTGAAAGAAAAGGACTGAGTACGCTTCCTTGTGGCACTCCCTGTCTGACGTCGTGTTCTGCACTTTTTCCTTCGCTCGTCTGAGTGAATATTTTACGACCTGATAAAAATTTGGATACCCACCGCAAAGTCCTGCCGGACAGTCCGTGTTCCAACATACTCAGCAGAACATGAGTGTGACTGACTGTGTCAAATGCCCTTTTGATGTCCAAGAACACTGCGACCGTCAAACTACCACAGGCGCGTTCATGCTCCACATACGTTACTAGGTCCAGTATTGCATCCATTGTGCATCTCTGTTTCCTAAAACCTGTCAAGTAGTTGGAGAATACACCAGTTCTGTTGCACCACCATTGAAGTCGCGCATCAATCATTTTTTCCATTACCTTACATAAACAGCTTGTCAGACTGATTGGACGGAAGGATTCAAGGTTCAAGGGTGTCTTAGCCGGTTTTAAGATCGGAATGATGCGAGCAGACTTCCAAGACTCGGGTACAATTTCTTGCGTCCATAGATTATTGTAAATATCTAAGAGAGTAGTTGTGCCTGTAGGCCCAAGGTTCTTTAGCATATTGTACGTAATGCCGTCCGGTCCAGAGGCTGATTTTTGACGACATGATGCTATCGCACAATGCAGCTCCCTTAACGTAAATACAGGGTCTAGCTGAGGATGCTGGGCCCAAAAGCAAGCATTAATTTTCTGGCTGGCTAACGCGACAGAATTATCAAATAAGGCACATTGTGATGCGGCGGGCCTACTGATAAGTTGAGAAAATTCATCTGCTACCACAGCTTCCGGTTTGTCCAAAGCTACAGCAAGAGCACGAAATGGGAAGCTCTGTGATACAGGACCACTAAGTGCTCGAATTACAAGCCAAATTCTTGGAACAGGTGTGTGGGGAGAGAGCGTGCCACAGAAATCACGCCAGCGTCGTTTACCTAAATTTTCTAGTCGTCTGCGCATTACACTGTGGATTTTCTGTGCATTTTTGTATGCTTCTAAACTTCCGCTGCGTCGATATGCCCTTTCTGAACGTCGTCTGATGGCTCTTAGATGTTCATACTCTCCATCGACTGCAGCATAGTCTTTTGGAATCGGGACTTTCTTTGTACATTTATTCGCATTATCTTGCAGAAATTCAGTAAACCTTTCAACTGTCGTGAGTTCACTATTTTGGTTTGTTAGGTGGTGCCGAAAAGCTTTCCAGTTCGTCAGCTTGCTGTAGCGTCGGGTGTCGTCTTTTCGCAAGTAGGGGTGACTTATTAGAATGGGGAAATGGTCACTCCCACGTGTTTCTACATCCGTTGTCCATACCACACCATTCACTAGATCTTGGGAACACAAGGTTACATCGATGCAACTAGAGTAATTATGCCCTCGGAGAAAAGTTGGGGAGCCGTCATTTAAAATTGTCAAATTGCATTTGTCTGCGGCACACTCAATAATGTTCCCACGTGCATCACATCGATCACTACCCCAGATTATGTTGTGCGCATTAAAGTCTCCGCATATAAACGTATATGAATTAGAAATGTTGAAGATTTTTGTTAGTTCTTCCACCGAAATGCGGCCTGAAGGTTGTATGTAAAAATTGATCACTGTAAAGCACTGCTCACCAAAGGATACTTTGCAAGCGACGAATTCCGGGAAGTCCGAATCACTTGAGTTAACTTGATGAGAAGGTAGGTCCTTTCTGACGCACAAATGTACTCTGCTAGGACCACTTCGACGAGATGACTTATATATCACGTAATTCGAGAGGCGGAAATCATCATTCATTCCTGCCTCTTGGATGCAAAGTATTGGAAAATTATACTGCAGAAGGAGTTTACGGAAGTCAGCACACTTCCTTCGAAGACCATTGGCATTCCACTGGTATATGGAGACATCTTTGTAGCGCTTATTCATATGTTACTTGTCGCAGGTTTGACCCGGACTGTTGACACAGTAGTGCTTCCAGAGGCAGCAGGGCTTTTACTTCTGGCAGGTTGTTTGCTTCCGGTAGAGCAGACAGGATTGCCTTAAGTGCTGCGAAAAGCATTGGCAGAATCAATTGCATGACTGATGCAGAGGCACGGTCTCCATTGAATGGTTGATTTTCTGAGGCCTGTTGAGAATGACGTGGCGTTTCGATGTTGTAGTTGGGGCGAACGCTGGCAATGTTGGTTTTGCTACTTTCCGGTAGAGGTCCCGTGGGCGTTCGTATCTTTGACGCGTAGGTTGGGTTACTTGAAGGTACTTCTCGTGAGTGGTCTCTCGAGTGTGCTCTTGGCGTCTCTCTTGGCGGTTCTCTTGGCGTGCTTGTCGGCTGTTGTTGCGGTGGCCACTGAGGTGGATCACGTACAGGATGAACAATCTCAAGGTTTGGAGATGGTTCATTGGGGCGCGGTTTTCTTCCATGGATGAGCTCATGCCGACGCATTTTTGCAGCAGCTTTACTTTGCGGGCAGCCTGAATATGAGGCAGCGTGATTACCTGCACAGTTTGCACACTTAGGCTGAAGAACAGACTTGCACTCCTTATGATAGTCTTCTTCTGAGCAGATCTTACACCGCCGTGTGTTACGGCAACTTTTCGCCATGTGTCCGAATCGCTGGCAGTTATAGCACCGAAGTGCTGGACCAAGATATTCTTCCACTGGGTGACTGGTGAATCCTAAGTAGATTCTTCCTGGAATCGGGCGGTCATCTCGAAAAGTCAGGATCACTGAGTGAAGTGGACGCGTCGTTACTCCTCCATCTTCCTGGCGGTAGTATTTTATTTGCCGTCGCGCCGATATAACCCCTGCATCTCTCAAGTACTCTAGGAGTTGTTCGTCTGAATACTGCAGAGGAACATGTTTTACTTTCCCAACGTTCCGAGTGTATGACTCTGGGATGAAAGGCTTAACTTCCAGGCCACCTACATTTGAAAGCATCAGAAGTCGCTTAGCTGAACTTAAGGAAGCAACGCTGACACTAAAGCTTCCATCTCTGGTCGTTCTGAATGACTGCACTTTTTCTTTAGCAGCGGAAATTATTTCAGCTGACACTCGATTGGGGTTCACTTTCCAGAAGCTAGCACCTTCAGCTGTTGGACGAAAGACGACTGGGATACCCTCTGCTCGTTTCTTTTTATAAGTAACCAACGTAAATGGTTCATCTTCGCCCATGTCTTCTTCATCACTTAGGTGATAAGTTGACGTTTTATCGTCGAGAGGATTCTCTTCTAAGCGAGGCTTCTTGCTCTCAGCTTCATCGTCTTCCAATGCTGCTGTGCTCGCTTGAGCCATTTCGCGGTTGTGAATTTGCAAACGTGCCGGCTTTATGATACTTGGACGCACCTGTAAGCCCCCAGGCTTTTCATTGTGTCCTGCAGTATCACTCATGTGGTTTAACGCACTTGGACGAGCATAAGGCTCGTGGCGATGGCTACCAACCACCGTAGTGGTCGCGTACTAGCCAAATCTTTGATAACGGAACCTCGTACCTGTAGGGCGCCGAGCCCTCGAAGTCTTCACCCGGCGTCTTGTCGGCACACCGCGAAGAAAAAACGGTGCCACGTTCTTCGTGGTTCCTCGCGACGCTAGCTGCGTCGCAGCGGTGACGGCGGTGTCTACGGCGAACGCTATGCAGGTGGCTCTTCTTCCGGCGCAGCGAACACAAAAACGGGCATAAAATGGTCAAATGCAAGTCCTCCCACCTGATTTTCGTCAGGATGGTCGCGATGACTTGTGGTGTCGATTCGTGACGACAAATACGCTGGATATGGTGATTTCCGCCGCGAAACATCCAGAAAACACGGAGCCGACGCGATGAGCGACTGCTCCTGCCGGGCGCCTCACGCGTTTCGTCACCATTGGTAAGTGGTAGATACAATTAGCTTGCCGTTTGTACGTCAAGAGGTCCCACGCTCGATTACGCGTGCCGGAATCTTTTTTTCTGGGTTATTTTTTTTTACGTTTTCACATACATAGATAGATTCGTCTACCTTGAGTGACGTCGACGCCGACGCCAGCAGTGAAATCCAGCCGACAGTGTCCATATAATTGCTATCACATAAAAAAGCACAGCAAAACCTTTGAGTGAATGATGAAGAATGGGGCGAAGCGTGCGTTTGTTGTGTCCGTGCATTCGTTTTTCCATCCTTCCGTCCGTTTGTTCTTGCTTCCGTCCATGCGTCTGGCTGTCTTTCCACCCCTGCTGAGCCAGTCATCAAACTAGGAGGTCACTAACCACGACGAGCTAGAAGGTACAGACCCGTGGCTTTAGAAGCTTTGCCCCAAAAAAAAGAACCATGGGTCACTCTCTCTCAAGGGAACCCTAATGGGATGCGAAGCAGCAGTGGTGCGCACGACGTTGACCCGGTTAAAACGGGCGTCAACGCGGGTGCGGGAAGAATGGTTTGAAGCGAAACTCGGTGAAGCGTTTACTCGCGTAAACGTTTGTTTGAAACGCAAAGACGTGGGAGGCGGGACGCGTTCAAGACGCTTGAGTTCGGCTTCCTTGGCTCGCTTTTAGTCGGTATTACCCGCGCGTCATCTGCATTCTCGAACGCGGATCAATGTTTCTTGAATCGCACCTCGTTGGTGTCGCTGGTCTTCCACTGCCTACGTTTGCATTCGGCTTTGCTGGCTCGTGTCTCGTCGTTGTTGACGTCGCCATTCGCGAACGCGATGGGCTACGCTAACCTTCGCAACACTGGCGACAACCGGGCAAGGTACGCGCACACTACGGGAAGCATGCCACGACGGCGTCCCGTCCATCGGCATGATCGCGCGGCAAGCAGCAGCGCGCTGTCCACATTGTCAGAGTGGCGAGATTCTCGAGTCGTGCGCAGCGTGCGCACCTGCCGGCTCACGGCTTCCTCTCGCCGACAGATGGAGAGAGACGGCACGGGTGAGATGATGCTCACGCGAGGAGTGGGCTCGAACGTTGCAAGTGGTGGAGAGGGTGAAGCGAGTGAGAGCTGTTACGCGGCAAGCGAGGGAGAGAGATGTAACCACGCAATGCTAGGAGGGCATGAGCTACTCGGCACCGCTCCAACACCTGCGGCGAGGGGAGCGGTGAGGACGGAGGGACAGCGTTACACAGGCCAGTGAACGAGTTGCTCCACATCTAATACGAAATTGCGCCTTCCTTTTTTTTTGAGAACTACCGCAACAACTTCCAGCAATGTTAGCCTTCGGACGCAACATTGGGTGTGGGACAGTCACCGGACGGAGCTCGGTTGGTCTTATTCAAAAACTTTCGGTATATTTGTTCCCAAAGATTGTCAAGAAAGTTGTCGGTTGCTTTGACATCACCAAAAAATAAGTACCCTTTTTCGACTACAAAAAAAACGGAGTCAATCGGAGTTTTTAGATTGCATATAATTATGAGAAATTTCCCTCATATTCTCGAAACCAAGTGAAGAGGCAATTGTCGCACTCCTTTGTATTAACTCAAGATTCCATGGAGGTGCGGTACTGCGCATTGAGGAGGATCAGCCTTCCTAAAAGAACAAGGATGCCATACCCTAACAAAACTTTTATTTTAAACTAATGCGGCGCATGCTGCAGTTTCCATGATGTGTTGATCGTCATGAGTGCATCTGGCTTCTTGGAGATCGGCAGGACCACCTGCTAGCAATGTTAATGTTGAATTGCCAGCTCTTTAAGGCAGCCCAAATCTGGTTTACCACTTTAAGGGTCATAACGAGGAGCACACTAAATAATTAACACAAAAGACATCCAAGTTACAGGTTAGCTGGCCACTATAATGGGTTAGGCCAATGCCAGAGCCACGCAGAGTGCTTGTCCTCAAAGAGTAAGAAAAAAAATTCGGCAAATCCCGCGTACCTGAGAATCCACGTTATGCAAAGCCTGCGGATGCAAGGTGACTGTGTTGCAGTTTTTTTTTTCATTGAGCGATACGTCATGAAATGACGCTAAATATAGGTACAAATGTTGCATGCAGAGACATGTGTTGACAAGTTGCAGATGTTTATATAACAAGTTGTTTGCACTTGTGCAACGATGTCAAATGGAACATGCGTATTAGCAACACCAGAAGCTGATATGAAGGGCTGATGCTCACGAGGATACTGGCCCTGGACACTGCTACATAAATCGATTTCAACGTATAGTAACTAACCGTATAGTACGTATACATATAGTAACTAATTGTTTATAAATTTGGATAGGCAGCACTGCAACCACTGTTCACCTTTCACGAAGATTAGCGTATATTTGAAAAATAGTTCTGAGACCTGGCGTAGCTCTGTGGTAAAATGCTTCATTGCCACGCAGAATGCTTGGGTTCGATTCCAGCTGGGACACTCACATCTATTCTTTGCATTCGTTGGGTCGACGCTACGGATGTCGTGTATGTATTAAAATTGCCCATGCGTGTTCTCGTCGTTCCTGGGTAGATACTAGGTGTCAATCACATTTGGCACATTCCCGCTTACCCTAGGCACATACTCACGCATGGGTATGGGCGACTGTCAAGCGGGAAGTGTTTGACGACGTACGCGACGGGATTGAGACACTATTCATTTGTTGACCAGCGCATCATATATTCAGACCGTCTTACCCGCCCATGCTAATTTTGGTTCACACCACGTTAAGGGGGTGACCGCGAGAGCACCCAAACGTAAACGGCTAGATAGATAGATAGATAGATAGATAGATAGATAGACAGATACGCTCAAAGTCGCCAAAGTTCGCTAAAAAATGCTTCGCATTTAAAAAGCAATTGTTCAACTTCAAATAGGCTTTTGTTCCCCTCAAACTGTCGGTGTGTTCAAACGTTTTCTATGGGAATGACTGGAGCTGTACTATTTGTTGTGATGAAGCTTACCTGCGCGAGATGATTTGAGGGCGCAGCCGATGTCGAGAGGGTGCCTCGCTGTAAGAAGCTCCTCAAGTTCGGGCGAGGTGGTAGAAGTATCTTCGGATTCAAGATCGTGGTCCAGCTCGGAAAGTTGTATCTTCTTTATCAAACAGGGCACAACGTCAGTATCAGCTTTTCGTCTTAAAAGCTTCTGGTGTCCATTTTCGCTTTGTCGTGGCACTGTACAACAGCTCCGCGATGCTCACAGGCGCGCCCAGGGAGGCTGCGACCTTCCCTAGCGAAATTTTTTTCTGTTCTGTCGGGTGCAAGCTATTTCTTAAATGCGAAGCATTTCTTAGCGAAATTCAGTGACATTGAGCGTATCTATCTATCTATCTATCTATCTATCTATCTATCTATCTATCTATCTATCTATCTATCTATCTATCTATCTATCTATCTATCTATCTATCTATCTATCTATCTATCTATCTATCTATCTATCTATCTATCTTCGATAATGGTATTGATACCAAACTTGGTATGGCATAACATGACTGCATGAAAAACTTATTTGACTAGTCATAACATTAAAATCATGACATGTATGCCATGAATGTCATGATTGACATTTTATGGTCCTGAAGCTCTTGCGGTGGTTTCGTTCACATGGCATGTTGCAAAACTGGTATGGTATGGCATGATTGCATGGCGAACACAAGCGACAGACCCTAACATGACAATCATGACATGTGTGTCATGTAACAACATGTCACACTGATGATGCGCTCGCGGCCGTTTCGCTAGCTTTACATATGCCAAATTCAGTATTACGTAATGCCAATGGATGACGAAGGTATTTATTTTTATTTTATTTTATTATTTTTTATTTTATTTATTGTACCCTCAGGGCTTTACAGCATTGCAGAGGGGAGCGGGCACTGACGAACAAGAGGGGAGCGGGCACTGACGAACAATGTTAAAGAAAAGAATACATAGACGAGACACTAGAACATTATTAAACACTGGAAATCAACTATTATCAACTGCAACTATTTTATACAGCCAGTAGATTATACAAGAAAACTAACAACAAAATCAAACGTTTGCATTTCCAACACCAAGTATGTTATCGAGCGATGTTTTAAAACTGCAAGGCGAGGTGATGGATGCAACTGATTGTGGGAGGTAGTTCCAATCAAGTATGTGACTGGTGCGAACATAATAATCATGAGATGTGTGTCATGTGAGAACATGAATACATGCCACAGCCATGGCGCCAATACATTTCGACGTGACGCGGTGCGCGTGCGTGCCGGCGCTCATTTCGTCGTGTCACGCCAGCGTTGCCACGCCAGGCACCGGTCCAGCCATACACTCACAGGAGCGCGCCGCACTGCGTTGCTTTGACGCATGCGTGTTTAGGCGCGTCCGGTGTCCCGCCGTCACGAAAAGAGGGAGACGCAGCGTTGTCTGGGTAACGCATCGGCGTGAAATGCAGCACGTCGCATTTCGCGCCGGTTGCCTTTGGGCCGTGCCGACGGACGCTGGTCGCAACTGGCATCAGGCTTTAGAGTGCTCGCGTTTTGCTAACGTAGCGTCGCTGTGCCCAGCGTGCGCGCACGTCAACGCTACATTGGAATATATTGGGCCCTTCATGATGCGCTCGCGGCCGTACTGTTAGCTCCACATATACGAAATCAGGTGTTACATGACGTCAATGGATGACGAAATATACGACTGGTGCAAACATGATAATCCTGACACGCGTGTCATGTAGGAATATGCAACATACCACGCTCATAGCGTGCTCACGTCCGTTTCGCTTGCTCCACATATACCAAATTCGGTACCACGTGACGTGAATAGACGATTAACGTAAACGACACATCCAAACATGATAATCATGGCACGAAGTCATGTACGACATCATTTACCTCCACCTCGTAACGTTGTGATGATTTTAATGTTACAAATCAACCTTTCACATTCGTGTTTCGCATATAATCGATTCTCACTATACGTGGGATCTGCCAATTTTTTTCACCATGACCGGTAAAACATTCCAGCCGTGTGTAGAGATGTCTTTACAGAATGGCTTTCGAGAGGTGAAACTTCACAGAAATCTGCAAGTTGGCTTTTTTGGAGAATGTTTTCCCAACAGTTTTTCCGATTCCCCCACTGGCTTCTTCGTTCTGAGCACGTTCGCCCCTTCAAATATTACATCGAAATTACAAGAGTACCACCAAGGCGTCTTTGCTGCGCAAATGTCGCGCGTCATAAGCCGCGTTTACTGAATGCATCACAGTGCGAGACGCCGTTTTCCTCAAGCTTATCTCGTCTCCCCCCCCCCCCCATCGAGCTGCCACGTTGTATCGGTGGGTGTGCTCGCAGATAAGACCTTACTGTGTTATAGGATAGTTTTTAATTTGATGACGCTGGGATTTCTGAATGCTAGCCAAAGTTTATTTTATTTTTTACAACCGCGTTAGACAGCTGAGGATGTTTCATTCTTCGTTGTTGGAATATCTCTGTTCTGTCGTTTTTGTCATCAGTGCTGTCCGCTTCAGCAAGGGGCAGTACGAGCCTGGCCGTCATCCCTTTCACGGGAACATCACGCAGGTGTCCTAATCGCCCAACCTTTCGCTTCGGAAGGCCGGTGTCAGCCAGAGACACTCTGACGATCCGGACGAAAGCGAAGATCTTCATCATACTCGAAGCAGCTGCTTCGAAGGGCCGTCATTACTTTCCTCTTGATTTAGAGTCTGTAAGTTCAGTTACCCCTCACATTCGATCCCGCCTGGCGCGTTAGCATGATACGCCTTCCTTAAACATTTTCCCGGGCGAGTTGGTTCATCAAACTCGTGTAAATGGATGTGATGCACCAGTAGTTGCGTTCATGTAAACAAGTAATAGGATGAAAAGTTGGGTGAGTTGGTCTTAGGTGATTCTCGGAAACATTTCGGCACGCACAAGATACGAAAAAAAAAACGCCCGTTTGTCTTCTCGCCTTCCGTTTTTTTTGTCTATTGTGTGCCCGCCGAAATGACTTCAAGGATGTCATAAAAACAAGTTTATGGTATAGTTTAGTGCCAGGGAACCCTAGCCAATGGGGCCCCGCGTAACTTTGTGCTCTTCCCGTATGGTGGTGGTGGTAGAGGTTAGAAGAGGAAGAAGGCACCTATTAGCCCGATGGAGAGCACGGTGCAGGGCCTCCCCATGTTTCATCAGTTCAGCAGGTGAACCCAAGCAGAGTTACAACTCTCTCCGAAGTTTCATGGTGAGAGAGTAAGAGAGATTGATGATTGATATGTGGGGTTTAGCATCCCAAAACCACCATATGATTATGAGAGACACCGTAGTGGAGGACTCCGCAAATTTTGTCTACCTGGTGTTCTTTAACGTGTGCCTGGTTCTGAGCACACGGGCCTACAGCATTTAGGCCTCCACCGAAAATGCGGCCGCCACAGCTGGGATTCGATCCCGCGACCTGCGGCTCAGTAGCCGAGTACCTTAGCCACTGAACCACCGCGGTTGGCCGAGAGTACGAGAGAAACTAAAGAAAGGCAAGGCAGAATTGACCGCTAAATGGTAAAAATACTTGGTTTTGTCTGGTCTGTGGTTGAGGCTGTTCGTAATGAGTTTAGCACGCGCAACGGTCTAGCGTAAGCAACGCGTGAGATGGGGGCAAGAGTGAGCATGGGCTGTACCTAAGAGAGATGCGTCCGTTTGGGAACGCAGGAGATGTGCACGCTAGATCTCGGCGCTTACGTTGCGCCCACTACGACCATTGCGTACCTTACCGGCAGCTCTTGCCAGATCTGGAACTGCCGAGGCTAAAACAGACAAGATGGCCGCGACCGACAACGCAACGATGGTCGCGGCAGCGAACAATGTCCGTGCAAACTTCGGTGAATTTAGAGTATAAATAAGTAACCTGAAGCTAATAGATGAATAGGTGCAGTGGACTGATTGATTGATATGTGGGATTTAACGTCCAAAACTACCATATATTTATGAGAGACGCCGTAGTGGTGGGCTCCGGGAATTTCTACAACCCGGGGCTCTTTAGCGTGCATCCATACCTGAGCACACGGGCCTCTAGCATTTTCGCCTCCATCGAAAATGCAGCTTCCGCAGACGGGATTCCATCTCGCCATCTGCGGGTCAGCAGCCGAGTACCTTAGCCACTAACTAGGCTACCGCGTCGGGGCAAGTGCAGTGAACTGTGATCGCTGCTAAGCCAAAGTGTTGTAACCGAAGTACAACGTTGGACGGCCGGGCAACGTCATTTGCGAAGTAGGAACCGGATAGTGACGTGGAGCACCACGACGGATTTTTGGGTTGTGTACGGGACGTGGTGTGTTGTGTGTGATCTCTTTGAATTGTGGTGGTTGCTGCGTGCACGTGTCTAACCGGAAGATATCTGAATGATCGCCTGCAAAAGTATTCCTAGTGTTAGAAAGTAAAGGTTTGTTCTAGTCATGCATTTAGCGTGCATCTGGATTGACGTCCGTGTTCTACGAAAATCAAGTTATTTTTTTGCACATATGGTGCCCTCAAACGAAAGCAGCTATCACGGCACGTTGATAATGACACGAGAAGACGCCACCCCCAATGGGGGAATTTTTGTATTGAGCGTTTAGCAACACCAGCTTGGTTCTTTCTTTTTTTTTCGTGGTCTTAGAAAATATCAGTGGCAAAAAATAAATAATTGTTAAATTGGCAGTAAGCGATCGTCTTCACCGTCTCTGTACCTCATGTTGCTAATTGGCCTCACCCGCGCGAACACCCAAAGCAGCACTCGTTCTCGGAAAAGGTGCCTTGTCTCATGAGTTGACTTGTGTGTTGTGTCGACGAATATTGCTTAATACCGCTTCTTGCTTCTCCACGAGATGACGGGAAGCAACACTCAAAGGGTCAATACATAAAGGACGAAGACTCAAACAACCAAGAATTTTCGGGCCAAATACGAAGGGTAGACGCGGTATGCTGTGCGCGTGTAGAAGAGGAGGAAACTGCCGAACACATGACAATGTTCTGTAAAGGGCTTCAGTCTGTATAGGACTTCAGCCTATAGTTCAGGGGGGTGATGGCGCAGAGGTTTTCAAAGCACTGGGGTTTAGGGACGAGGAGGGCAAAATAAATTTTAAGCAGGTAGAAATAACTAGAAGGAGGTTCTCTGATTAGTGACTACAGTTAAGACACGAGTAAAAATTGAATCTTTCACTGAAAAGTAACAGTCCTTAACTTCACAATTTAAAGGACAACAAAATAAGATAAATCTTGTTTTTGTTCACTAAGGCTCTGTGTAGTTAGCCGCCGCTTGATCTAAAGGGTATAGCCATATCAATCCATCCATCCATCCATTCATCCAGAGCGGTGGGCAAAAGAGGTTATTAGAATACCCTGCGGCAACGTGCATGCGTACAACTAGGGTGAAGCGGGCGTACCAGCTGGAAAAGAAGTACGTACCCTTCACAGAGCCGGTACAGGCTCAAACTGCAAGGCTGTCACAGGTTCCGTTAATTAGGGAGGCGATCGCCGGGCTGATTCCAAGGGCCGAAGTATCGGCCCCCCGAACCACACCACGAAAGCGTGGACAATTTAGAAGTGGTCCTTTTCGCCGTGCCAGCAGACGCCGGCTGTGGCCCAAAGAAGAAGCCAGAGCCGAGAGTTGATAAACAAAACAAAATTATATTCCCAATATTGGCAGATCAAAAAAATACACAAGTATGCACACTCCACAATAGTTGAATACAATATGTCACCAATCAAACAACGTACTACACAGTACAATCAGCCACACTCGAAACAACGGACACAGACAACAATACGCACTACAATGCAGTCGCATGCATTGAACAACCAAGACACTTAAAGACTAAAGTGTTCGAAAACTTATTCAGTCCAAAGTTCTTGAAACAAAAGTCTGGATGATACTCTTCCGAGAATCACCCACTCAAAGTCCAGCGTTGTTGTCGTTCCGCTGCCCCAAAGTTTCTCTTCCAGGAAACTTCGCCGAAGTTTCTCTTCCAGGAAACCTCACGTCTTCAATTGTCCACTCTCCAAACTTTAAACTTCTTCGCCGGAAACACGTCGGCTTCACACACGCAGCTGTTGCCACGCGTCTTCGCTCGATAGCGGTAAACACACACTCTTGCCTGTAGCTCGAGTCGTCACCCCTCAGGTGGAAATAATCCTCTTCTCCTGCTTTGTCTCTACGGACAAAACCTTCGCCGACTACACGGCGGAATCCCTACGCGCTCTGGCGCTAACTTCCGTCTTCTCCTGATCTCTCGTCTCGTCTCGGCTGCTCGATTAAATACCTTCTGCGCGAGCTTCTAGAAAGTTCTCATCATTTCGTCGGCGCGATGCACAGCGAAGGCTGGGGGAAAGGTCGAGACGATACGAGGGCCATCCGCGACGGATGACTCAACCCGGCATCACCACGCCTCTTTCCATCGAGAAATTTTGAGTGCTTGCTCGGCCGCCGTTGTGGGGTGAGGAGGTTCGTCGGCGAAGCCACGCTTGCGAGGGGAGAGTCACGCGCCCGGGGGGGGGGAGTCTTTAGATGTTTGTTTCTTTTTTTTATCGTTGACCTCGCGGCGTCACTCCGGCGGTTCGTCGCGAGAATTTGGCGGCACGCCCTTTTTGAGCGCTCGTTCTGTGACAAAGGCTCAATACCAAGAAGGTCCTTGAGCGGGTACGCGACAAGGAGGATGAGCTGTGGCAACAAGCATTGAGTGGAAATGCTACCCCCGAGCTTTACCAAAACAGTTAAAGCACCATACGCCAAGTTCACACGTATGATAACAGCACTGGGAGCTCGCTTCTGTTCGAGGCTAGAGCTGGCGCTCTTCGAACCCTTACGTATATAAAATAATGTTCGACAGGGAGATGAACTCAGTGCTGTGTCGTGTCTGTGAAAGTGCGGATGAGACAATTCCACGTCTTGTGATTGAGTGCACACTGATACGACTCCCGCGCATGGAGTCACTGCGCACCGCACTGGGCTTTGTACAGGGGATGATGGAGAGACAGATCTACAGGCAGCACTTCCTTCATGACAGGCAGGGAGAGTGTGATGCGGCGCCTTGAACGCTGGAGGGCAGTGGAACAGCAGTGGAGCACACACAGCGGCGCATTACAATGACAAGATAGAGGCAGCGCAGTGTCAAAGCGTGGTTGTGTTAGCAAACACAAACTGAGCACGCCCTTGCACTTCCTTTTCTTGTAATGTTCCCCACTCTTTTCTGTTCAGTTTTCTTCTCTCTTGCTGCACCTGGCTGGGCACATCTGTTGGGATGGTTTTTGTTTTTTTCTCCTTTTTGAAGTTTTTCATTCTTTTTAGTTTCAACATTTGTGTGCTATAGGGTGTCTTCACAAAGGAAAAGCAGCAAATCATCATTATCATCAAGCGCTCGTTCACCTCCGCTGCACGCTCGAGGCACTCTAACGCAGCGCCTCCAGAATACCATTCACCGATTTTCTTGCGCAGAACATCAAGTAAACGTTTTGTTCACTCTCTCCACACGCAAGACTATCGTCTTTCGACGACATTTGCAGATATGATACGCAGATACGGGGCCATTTTTTTATGAACCACCTCATGTGAGCTACAGTGACGAAGCGAAGAAGATCAAGCGTCACGTGCAATCATCTCAAGGCGTTCTGAAGGCTTAGCCGCTTGCTCGTCGGACACATGACATGTTTTTCCCAACAGTTCTGTTTTTCGCGGCTTCAGTCGTGGCTTCAAACACTCGTGGTAAGCTTTGCGCAGATTCTTTCATTTGCTAGGTGAATCCAGCTAACATCTTACAAATTAAGCATCGCCACCACTGCTTGGCAATTATTGTGCTATAGCTTAAAGCCGAACAGTTCTCTTCGAAACGTGCTGAATTATAGGTTGCAAGTGTTTCACTCTTCACTATCAGGCATGTTTCTACAATAGGGTTGACCGCGTTAGCGTCGCTTTGTTGCTCACGCTGTTTTCAATATATGCCCTGCGTATATTGACGAGGTTGCGTGTGGCGTATCAATACCTTGTGCAAGGCTTTGCGTAAGCAATTTTACACCAAGTAAATTAAAAAGAAAAGCAATTTTTTGAGTATTAGTAAAGTTCAATTGAACTTTCCCGGAAGACTACATTTACTACGAGACAACACTTGGTAAACGAGCAAACGCACGGACAGAGAAGGTGGGTGGAGACGCCACCATGTGGTTGGCGCTTTAAATACCATGACGTCAGAGATGTTGACGTTGTATAATGCGTCCTACACAGACTCTAATAGGTAAAAATGAAGTAACGCAAACACTTGGGTACGCTCGAGCTCTTGAAGCCACTGGTGTGCTGAAATGCTACCATCACCGTTGAAGTTTGGCAATGAAGCCAAGAGGTCAGGCAACGTCGCAACTTGGATTGGAACCATTGGCCATTGGGACAACATCAAAAACTGTTGCAGTAAGTCACTCAGCATTTTCGTACTTGAAAACGACTGCTCAGCTATCCCATCGGAACCACCAGGTTGACGGTTGTCGGCTACGTCATGAAGCAAGCGTTCAATCATTTCATTCTTCGAGCCAGTCGTCTCCAGATAACGGCACGAAAGTTCATGGCGAATGAAGCTCGTTGTGAACCCTTGAATGGTTTCTACAGTAGCTTCATTCCAGTTTATTAGCGGGCCCCGCCGCGGTGGTCTAGTGGCTAAGGTACTCAGCTGCTGACCCGCACGTCGCAGGTTCGAATCCCGGCTGCGGCGGCTGCATTTCCGATGGAGGCGGAAATGTTGTAGGCTCGTGTGCTCAGATTTGGGTGCACGTTAAAGAACCACAGGTGGTCGAAATTTCCGGAGCCCTCCACTACGGCGTCTCTCATAATAATATGGTGGTTTTGGGGCGTTAAACCCCACATATCAATCATCAGTTTATTAGCGGCATTGTGGTGGGCAAGATCGAAGAAGGTTTAGGGCAGGCAAAGGCAATGAGGTGGGCAGCTAGCACAAAAACACCAACTAACACTAAATGTTCGAGTGGCTCCGGTTTTCTCGGCATGGTTCGTCGATGACTGCACCAAGTGTGAGGGCTCGGCAACGTAGACAAGGAGGCGATAAGGCAAAAACGACTTTAATAAACCGGAGCTATGGCATCAATGCAGTCATGGAGCACGCGCGTACCTAAGAACTTCCTCCATGCCTAAAAATGACTATGAAACAATGTGACGACTAGACCAACATGTAGCACAAGGTTGCCAGACTACGAGCAGTCTCACATCTGACCCCTCTTTATTTAAATAAAGAGGGGTCAGATTTGAGACTGCTCGATTGACTTTACACATCACATATCCCACCCCGTTTTTTATTGTCTGACAGTCTTGCAGTCACCAAAACATCTAAATGAACCGCTAATCCTGGAACAATGCGGTTTCCGTTCTTCAGACTCTTCATCTCGGTCTAAATCTCAGCCTGTTGATGTGCCTTGATGTTGTCCCGACGTTTCTGGTGACCTTCTATCTGACGTTGCTTGACGTTCTCGGTGCCTGAATCCCACTTCTTGCGCCTCTTCTGCTGCCGCTTCTCGCACAACTTCAACGGTGCCTTCCTCGAAGTATAGACACCTCTGACCTTGATTTGTTGTTGTTTGTACAGAGCCCAGTGGCATTTTCGCGTCTCCGGAGCCCCTTTCGCATGGCACATTTCACATTGCTTAAGGGGCTTCACCTTTTTCGCCTTCATCTCCGGTTGATGGACAACCTCCCCCCTCCCTTTTTCGCGTTAGGCTGCGCATCTGTACTAGTGGACGGGTCAGTCAATTCAAGCTTACTGCGGGTGACGTAGCTGTCATGGTAGACGGCGGCTGCACCCTGTGGTGTCTTTCCTGTTTTTGGGTTGCTTGCAGCGGCTAAGCTTTCTTGACTGAGCTTGTATTGCTTATTCTGGGTTGGCATAGCTGACTTGGTGGCTTGTTTGTTGTTCTTGCGCTTGCGTTCTGCAGGTATTTTACCTCGAAGAGTCTCAATCTTTTAGCTGAGACACTGTCGAGGTTTATTCAGAGAACTGACAAGTTCCCAGGGCGCTGAGTGGATACTTCTCTTGGCGTCCCGTTGTTTCTTGTTTTCAATTCATTGGCCTGCAGCGGCTGGCTTGCTGAATGGTACAGTCTTTGTTTTATCTGCGCTGTCTTGGTGACCAAGCCTTGAGCATGAAACACTTGGCATTGTCGCTCCTTTTTGCCACATCTACATGGTTGACGGGCATAAGGCGATGCGTCCCGCACAAGCTCAATGGCGTGTTCTGTTCCTTTGTGTAGGCCCAAATCATTGTCATCAGTAGCGAAGAAGTCAACATGCTGATGCAAGACGTGTTGAACTGCCATAACTTCTTCTTCTCTCAGCTGTGGACATATGTGAGCATCACTTAGCTTGTCCAGCGTAGCATCTTTAGTGTAAAGCGTTGCTGCCTTTGGTTGAAGTGGCTGCTTTCCAGGGAAATCTTCATTCTGTTTGAGGGATAACCGTATGTGCTGGTTGTTATCCGGAAATGGCGATAACTGCAAGCAGCCTGTGGGAGACACAGCTTCTTTAAAAGGATGCTCAGGACTACTTGACAGCATAACGGCATTGGACATCCATGGCAGTACCTTTTGCAGGCACCGCATGACAATACCCGTGCCAGGATAGCGGATTTCTGTTGGATGAGGCGGGCGGACAAGGAGCTCAGCACGGGTGGCCTCAAACCAGTCTTCTCCGAGGATTAAAGGCAAGGGGTTTCTAGCCTGAACTAGAACCTAAAGTACTGCCGAAATAGGCTCCACAGCGATAAGAGTACATAATGTACCAGCTGGCATGACGGTACCGCCATCTACAACAGATATGGAAGGTTTGGTCCATAGTAGTAGGTTGGAAGATCAAATGACATCTAGCGATAGTATGGTGTACTTTGAACCACTGTCCGGAAATGCATCTACAGTGCCGATAAGTGGAATGTCTGCTTGAAGCACAGCGCACTCTACAAGATATCCTTCGAGTGGTTCTGAAGGTTGAAGGCATGCCAGGGAGGAAAAACTTGTTTGCTGGATGGGTAGATGGGCACTTGTTCTGGATCTGGGGCACTTCGATGCAAGATGGCCCGGTTGGTGACAGTTATAACGTATGGCCTTGCTTATATCTCCTCCGGGGTGATAAGCAGGTACGCCATTTCGGGAACTAATTGCAAGATAACGAGTGTGTCTTGTGTTGATCCAGGGGTAACGCCAAAATTCGATGTGGTGCTGATGAAGCAGACGGATTGACTTGTGGATAAGCTATTCCATTCCTAGAAGCGGCCTGCAGCACAGGCAAGGGAGGCACTCGCAACTTTGACGATCTGGCTGCAATGGGCGGCGGACTTGGAAAAACAAGAGGCCTGCTCTATAGTTCGGTCGAGTTGGGTGGTGATGGCAAGACATTCGCTTACAGTTTCTGGTTGTTGTGCAGTGATAGTTGTTGCCCATTGTGCGTCGCCCACACCCTGTAAGGCATATTCAGTGCACCGAGGACCCGTCAGTTGGACGGTACATCTTAAAATTACGCGCAGTTTTACCAAAGAGTAGACAACGAAGCTCTCACAGGGAGACTGGACGCGTCTGGTGACGGTGCTGCCACTGCAAGAGCGCAAGGTTGTCCCCAAATTGGCTCTCGAAGGCAGTCTTGAAATTTTTCCACGTGTCCAAACAGTTTCCTACCACGGTCTTCCAGTCTGCAGCCGGGCCACGGAGCTTGCCATGCGCTACAGCAAGGAGAGAGAGGGTGTCCATAACGCGAACACTTGGGTACGCTCGAGCTCTTGAAGCCACTGGTGTGCTGAAATGCTACCATCACCGTCGAAGTTTTGCAATGAAGCCAAGAGGTCAGGCAACGTAGCAACTTGGATTGGAACCATTGGCCATTGGGACAACATCAAAAACTGTTGCAGTAAGTCACTCAGCATTTTCGTACTTGAAAACCACTGCTCAGCTATCCCATCGGAACCACCAGGTCGACGGTTGTCGGCTACGTCATGAAGCAAGCGTTCAATCATTTCATTCTTCGAGCCAGTCGTCTCCAGATAACGGCACGAAAGTTCATGGCGAATGAAGCTCGTTGTGAACCCTTGAATGGTTTCTACAGTAGTTTCATTCCAGTTTATTAGCGGGCCTCGCCGCGGTGGTCTAGTGGCTTAGGTACTCAGCTGCTGACCCGCAGGTCGCGGGTTCGAATCCCGGCTGCGGTGGCTGCATTTCCGATGGAGGCGGAAATGTTGTAGGCTCGTGTGCTCAGATTTGGGTGCACGTTAAAGAACCACAGGTGGTCGAAATTTCCGGAGCCCTCCACTACGGCGTCTCTCATAATAATATGGTGGTTTTGGGGCGTCAAACCCCACATATCAATCATCAGTTTATTAGCGGCATTGTGGTGGGCAAGATCGAAGAAGGTTTAGGGCAGGCAAAGGCAATGAGGTGGGCAGCTAGCACAAAAACACCAACTAACACTAAATGTACGAGTGGCTCCGGTTTTCTCGGCATGGTTTGTCGATGACTGCACCAAGTGTGAGGGCTCGGCAACGTAGACAAGGCGGTGATAAGGCGAAAATGACTTTAATAAACCAGAGCTACTGCATCAATGCAGTCATGGAGCATGCGCGCGCCTAGGAACGACTACGAAACGGTGTGACGACTAGATCAACACGTAGCACAAGGTTGCCAGATTAGGTACAGTCTCACATCCGACCTCTCTTTCTTTTAAATGATCGATTGGCTTTTTACATTAAAGTACATTGTCATCTGTGGGCGCCATAGGCCTAACAAACGAAGTTTCAGAATATTTCAAAGAACCCATGTCGCGAAAATACAAAATATAAATTTTGAAATAAAGTGACGTGATGCGAGGAGATATCAGCGTGAAATTCAAAAACTAAACTTCCAACCTTATTTTGTACGCTGTATAATAATGAAATATAATAGGGAACCTTACAACATTTGGAGTACAGTTTTTTCTCAGAGTACAGTTTATTAGAGCACAGTTTTTCATTTTAAACTTAGTCATTGTTTCTCTTGAGTGTATGCATTTAGAACAGCCTAATAAAGAGGAAGTGTAGGAGTTTGATACACCCTACTGATCACACTCCTGGCGAACACCCTCTGGCGAGGAAATTCACTTAGCAGTCAGTCGTCCAGTTGGGCGCACCTCATAATAAACCCGAGCTTTAATTTAATCTGACGGCGCAATTTAGGTATTTATCCACTGGGAATATGCATCTATTCTCGTGCATGAGCCTACCATCAGCGTACTGTACATTAAAGCGACGGAATGTATAGAACAATCAGCTGGATATATTACAGTGTCCATGACTGCAAGTTGTAGTGAATCCAATGCAGCAGCAACGGTTCCTGTACAATACTGCCACTGGAGCCCTCCTGGCTGAATGAGCGTAGGAAAAGTGAACTATATATGCAGAATGAAACTGAAAGGCTAGCCAAGTGACTAATACTGTAAAAACCGCACCTAAAGTGGCCATGAGCGAACTTGGTGAGGGTGAATTTGCGTACTTACAGCTACTATATTCTATGCGCAAGAGGAATGAATCACGAAGTTGGGACGTTTGCAAATCTGGTAGACATCATAGTCAAGATGCATGTCTATCGTTGAACAGCTTGCTCTGTGAAAGTTGCCTCCCGGTGTAAGGCTTATTTTCTGCAGTTTAAGCGTTGTAAGTACCTGACATAAGGTGATAAAAGTTTTCATTTAAAAAAAGAAAACTCGAACAAATCATGGGCAAGAAGGTGTTGAAAAGCTCTGACTTGGTAGCGTTGTCCTGCTGACGTTACCCTGTTCAGTCTTAGTAACGTTGTCTTGCGGGCAACAGAACGGACAATCAAGCGATTTGGTGTCATCCTGAATCAATATTAGTGCGCCAAAAACGGGGACGAGAATAGAGAAGACAAACTACAGCGCTGACTCGCGACTAAATTTTATTAAAAAAACATTGAGTTTGCGCGATGCTTATTTTTCTTTCTTAGGTTTTCCAGATGTTACTTATTCCACTTCTTCCCGGCATACAAGTTAGTCTTCAGTCAGCGCTGTAGTTTGTCTTTTTCTATTCTCGTCCTCGTTTTTGTCACGCTAATACTTGTTCAAGATCCTGCTTGCTACCTAACACCTTCGAAATTAACTCAAAACGAAACAAAATACATGACAATGGTTGTCTTGAAAGATAGTGGGATAATATTGTCTCAATTTTAGCTAAAATGGCCAACTAATGTAATAAAAGATGGTGTAATGCATTTATTACTCATGAGAAAGTTTTAGTAGAGTCTGCAAAAAAAAAAAAACAGCAAGAAGCAGCTCGTTTTGGTTTCGTAAAAAACTTGCCTTATGTCCTTTATTCACGCTGTATATGCATTATGACAGACGAAGGAAAGGCTGCATATTGTAGCTGGTGACTATATTGCTGACTATATTTGTACAGATAAGCGGCTCAACATGTTCATACGTCGCTTCGAGCCCGTGTACTTCGACCCTGTGCACCGGAGCCACCCCCGGGCAAAGCGCTCCGTCGATGCCGGAGGGAGCGGCGACGTACGTGTGCAGATTCGCAGCAGTAGACGGTAAGAGACCACCCGCGCGTAACTAAGTAGTTCTCCTCGAGCCATTCAAGCGATGAAGAAACCTGCGTTCGTGCGTTACAGTTGTACGTGTTTGATTAGTATAGAAGTTTGAGCTAGTTGGCAGGGAATCATTCTTGTGAATTCGTGTGCTTCACTACGTTCTCGAGAAGGACGAAAAGAAGTACAAGACTGCACGTGCACTGACTCAAGAACTAAAATTTATTGAAATAACAAAAAAGCAGAAAGAACTAACAAGTGGCGCTTACCTCTGAGCATTCCAACTCCCGAAATTTCAATTTTTTTGTGTGGTGATTCATGTTCTGAATGAAAACAATATTTGGAGCGCATGCACCTAAATACCTTACGTTAGCCCTTTGTAACTTACTCTTTTTTTTAAGTTAAACTGTAGTTGTAAGTTTGCGCCTGACCTGTGTACTTCTTTTCCTCTTTGTCAAAGGACACCATGAACTGCGCATGCATATTTCCAAGCGTCAGAACTTATTTGAGTGAATTACCTTCAGCGCCTAACTTATCTACCACGCACGTTCTGTCTCTTTAACTTCTCCGCAACCATTCATCACGTCAAATGAATTCATTTTCGTCTTCTCTGCGTTCACCTTCGGATAATCGCATTAGTGAAAGAGGGATGCTACTGTCACGAAGGATTAACGACGGGGATTTTACAGCTGCACAATATAACTGACTGCGCTATCTATAGAACCGGCGAATTCTACCCATGGAAGCATGACTGTTGTCGGAACTATAGGGCTGGGCGAAATTTCAAAGCTGGTGTTTCGCTTGGAAATAAATACAGTCTATGTGGCAAGCGCAGTAGCACGTGGTAAGCGCGCTTCTTGCAGATTTTTGTTGTCACCTATATTTTATGCAAACTTTTGACAGTACCGCGAATAAAAGATTTCTGCACTCTGCCTGAGAATCAGAAAGTTGCCCGCAGATAGCACGGCTAACTGCCGTGCTATATAATAATAATAATAATAATAATAATAATAATAATAATAATAATAATAATAATAATAATAATAATAATAATAATAATAATAATAATAATAATAATAATAATAATAATAATAATAATAATAATAATAATAATAATGTTTTTATACATTCCAAAACCACGGTATTATGCCTTAGAGGAGGGCTTCTGAAATTTCGCCCACCTGGTGTTCTTTATAGTGCACTGACAACGCACTGTACGCGTGATTATGGCATTTCGCATCCATAAAAATGTAACCGCCGCCGCCGTAATCGAACCCTTGACCTTCAGGTCAGCAGTCGAGTCCCATGACCACTTTTCCACCGCAGCGGACGGTGCAGTTTTAGCCGAATTTTCGCGGCGCAAAGTCTAACGCACCATGTATGATGGTTTTGTTTAAGTGAAACTAGTTTGCCTTTAGGGTTATTTACCGAACCACCACATTTTTTAAAACAATATACAGGATTCAGCTAAAATAAGGATTATTTTTTGCTCATTTGCATAAATGTAAAGCTTTTCAGATTTTCTTGAAGAAACGACTAGACAAAAGAAAAGGCCAGAACTAAAGGCTCCGTTATTAGAAGACACTAAATAAATATTATAGCTGTAGCAGAAATAATGTTCTTTGTATGTAAAAACAATGTTCTTTGCATGTAAAAATAAAGTTCCTTGTGTGTAACAACAAAGTTATTTGCATGTAAAAATAAAGTTGTTTGTATGTATAATAAGGTTCTTCGTAAAAATAAAGTTCTTTGCATGTAAAAATAAAGTTCTTTGCATGTAAAAATAAAGTTCTTTGTATGTATGCATGTATATAGTTGCAGCAGCTACCATTGTTGACAAAAAGGTACATGATTCGTGTGTAGTGGACGGGAGAAACCTAATAAATTGTAGCAAGGGCTCTTCTTCTTTTACAGGTCATTCAACTTGCATCTCACCGCGGACGCATCTGTTTTTCACAAAAACCTCGTCGTAGAGTCGTCTACAGAAGGAATCGTCAACGTTGATACGAGCCATATCTACAAAGGCTACGTTATTGGTACGTGAACGGTTATTTTCCCGAATTCACGAGCGTATATTGTATAATGCAGCTGTCGCTGATGAAACAGTGTAACGGGACTGCATCCTTTGCTCTTAGTATCTATGAAAAGCAGCTGGCTTGTAACAATATAAACAAAAATGCAACTGTGGCTCACATCAACACAGGTTTGACTATGTAAAACTACGGCTTTGTCGTCCAGTTTACATGCGCGCGCCAAAAAAAAGCCTGTAATCTCTAGCTCCAAAAGACAAAAAGAAAAAGAACGTGGAAATGAGAGAGGAAGTGATAACCACGTTTCCATGCATGCGCAGTTACCATTTTGTGAGTGAGGAAACTACACATATGGCGTGTTTGCATTGTAGTGCATATCAGTTGGAAGTAGCACTCTGTGTGATGCATTTTGTTTGCGTCCTTGTGCGCTCAAAGGGCCAGTAAACAAGCTCCAACTTTCCTTTACACCCCTCATACAAGCTCGGCAATTTGTAGATTAGACCACAGCGATCACGTTTTCTGAATATTGAAGCACTGTGCCCCGCGCAGAGCCTCTATTTCGAAAAACGATTCCCGTGCGTCTTTCCTACGCCTGACCGACCCCCTCGCACGTGCAGTGACGGCGATAGGCGACGTGACGTAGCACGCAGCTCGCCGATTGGTATAAATCGGGTATGAGAAAACAGTAGTGAAGTCAACGTCAGTTCCTGTTCCCACCCACAGCTACCAAACTGCCCCTTGTTTCTTGACACTGCGGTGAAAGAACCACCCTCGCAGTTGTCGCGTGCACGCGTACACTCCGCTCAACTACAGTGCCTGTGCGCACGTACTTCGCCCTTGACATGAGCAACACGGGTAAAAAGCGTTGCTCTGTCGTCGGCTGCAAATCGACTGACTAGGCAGCAGAGAAGCATCGGTGCCGGGTGCCTCACGATGGGGCCCTGCACGCTGAATGGCTGAAGCGAATCGGCCATCCAGCAACGTACGTCGGGGACCTCATCGTTTGTGGTTGACACTTCACACCTGAAGCTTAGACGGTTGACCCGCGGCTGGTGCGGCAAACGGTAAACAAACAACCATGCTTCGCATCAAGCGGAAGTGCGTTGCGACTGATCGAGTCCGCTGATGACGTCAATCGCTGACGTGGTGTCACGTTGCCGAAGTTGGCGGAGTCACGACGATGGGCTACGCCTTCCGCTTCATGAAATGGAGAAAGAGGGTGAGGCCGTGCGAAAATATGAAACCAGCTTAGACCGACGTTCTAACCCCTGTAACTTCCTTAAGATTGCACGTATTCGCAAAATTCTCTCGGCAGCACGTTCGCAAAAAAAAAACTGCATATATATCCCTTTCTAAAAAGTTTTGGACCTCAGGGCTGTTTACTGGCCTTTTAATGCTTTCATGTCACCCAGTTTCGTATGTGATGCGACAATGCAAATCCTGGTATTTTGTTCGTATGCATTTCCTAGTACTTTCAAATGTGCTCATCAGCAATCGCAAAATTTTCCATCGCAAGTGATATTTGATAAATAGTACGGGCTACTTTAAAGAGGCCTTGCAACACTTTCTCAGCATGGTCGGAAAACGCTACCGATAAAGGGTCGAGGCTCCCGAAAACAGGCGTGTCAAGTATTATAGCGCAGCACGTGGTGTGGACTATACAAAAACTTCTCAAAGTCGGCTAAAAATCAGTTTTTCTTCTCTCGAAAAATGACGCTACAGGCTCAAGATGACAACGTCCCAGGCCTAGTATCAGCTTCCGGCTGATTTGAGCATGGCGTGCATGGTGGTTAATGGCGCCGCCACGAGAGGCTGCGATTTGTCCACGCATGAGCACGCGATCGCGATGAAGAGTCACTCAAAAAAGAAAAACAAAAGTGTTCAAGGTCATAAGGCACTTTTGACGCATTTTCTTTCCCCGCGCCATCCCTCGCTGCTTAGCTTCCCACACTTTCGTCGGGACGAAAGAAGATAATGAATGCGATCGATAGCAGCGCGCCATAAATGTGATTTCACACTGGACGGAGTGGTGAAAATTTTTGAGGCAGTGAATTCGCGAGACAATAAGCTTCTTTATGGCTACTTAAAATAGTGATGCAGGATCCCTTTAAGGAAAGTACAGCAGCAAGCTCATATATTTTTTTAACCTATGTGCTGAAGCCGTAGGACCGGGTTGATAGCATATCTGATCTCGTAGTGTAGCAGCGATCGTTTTTTGTGATTTGAAATATCCTTCGAACCTTCTCGATTGAGTCGCTATTTTATTATGATATATTGACACGTGTTTATATGAAAAAGAACGACGATAGGAATGTTTTGTAGATTCGAGCTAGTGGGTCAGGTGGTTTTTCGGGACGACAACGAAGCAGGCATCTTCCTGTACAGCTGATCCTGAATACGCTCTTTTCGCTGCCGTAAGCTGCTGTCATCTTTTGTTCGCGTTGCACTGCGACACTGATGGAGGAGCTGGGCCGCGACGCTGCCCGATGCTTCACACTCCTAGTGGGAGCCGTTCATCCAGCCCGGACGTGCCTACTGCAACCCCTGTCCATCGATTCAGTCGTCGGCTACGAGGTATTCCTCCAGACTGCAACCCCTCGCAGAAAACCTCTACCAGACATCTAGAAATGGCTAACACCAGCCCCAAGCCTGTACTTCTCGGCACCAGTCCTCCTGCTCCAGCCCAGGTGACGTTTTTTCAATCGCTGGAGCCTAAACGCTTTGGTGGTGGCGCACACGAAGATGTAGAAGACTGATTAGACCACTATGACCGTGTTGCGAAGATCAACCACTGGTCTGCTCAGGAAAAGCTCGGCCGGGCCTACTTCTATCTCGATGACAGCGCTCGTACTTGGTACGAGAACAGAGGAGGCAACCTGTCCACATGGACCGACTTTCACCAGAAGATGGTTGAAACTTTTGCTAATGTCGACAGACGTGACCGCGCGCACCAACTACTAGAGCTAAGGGTCCAAAAACCCAATGAAACGGTCGCCATGTTCGCCGAAAACATGACACGTTTATTTCGGAGGGCTGACCCGCAGATGATTGAAGATAGGAAGTTGCGCTGCCTCATGCGTGGCGTGAAAGAGCAGCTGTTCGCCGGACTTCTGCGCAACCCGCCAAGCACTGTAGAGAAATTCATCAAAGAAGCGTCGGCTATCGAGCGGGCCCTTCACCAACGCTGCCGACAATATGACCGCTTGTGCAGCAGCACCCAAATTCAGGCCGCCGCTGTGACGTTTGACAGTCATAGCTTCTTACGTGACATGATTAGAGAGATTGTTCGTGAAGAATTGCAAAGGCTGCGGACTCCGGTAGTGGATACGCCCATGGCATCTGTCGCTCAAGTCGTCCGTGACGAAATCTGCCAAGCATTCTCGACAGCTGATCCTGCCCCCGAACAACGTCCCATGACGTACGCCGCCGCCCTTCGAAGCTCCCCACCCGCTCCGCCTTCATACTACCCGCCACCTGCAACTGTTCCTTGGTCACCACCACAGGGGGAGACATCGTGGCGCCCACCCATCCAGCCCCCATACGACCAGTCGTCTTCTGGCTTGCCATGGCCTTCGTCGCGTAAGGAGTCATCACGGCAACCACAGCTTCGCCGAACAGACACCTGGCGCACTGCCGACAGGCGTCCACTCTGTTTCAACTGCGGAGGTGTAGGCCACATAGCCCGCTATTGCTGGCACCACGCCGATCTATCTCGCCCTCTCAAGCCACGGTTTGACATTCGACATGCCAACGAGTACGTATCCCGCCGTGGCGATGTCGGTTCTCAAGGACCTCCGGTACCTCGACACCCATTCGACGGCCGCCGTAACAATGATTACGAGACTATAACTGATTACGAGCCGGTCTTCCGACATCGACCACGCTCTTCTTCTCCTGCCCAGCCACCTCCGTTGCAGCGCCGCACTTTTGCCGACACCAGAGGAGTGAGGTCACCCAGCCCACACCGGGGAAACTGAAGGCGGGGACCTCAGGGGGTAAGGTTGCAGGCTGTCAAGGTGAAGAAAAAAAGCCCCCATTACTCCCACCTCAGGACGCTGTAAAGCCGACAAGACGTAATACCGACGAAACTGTGACTCCAGGCCTTACCGTTCTTGTGGATGGACAGCAAGTCAAAGCTTTAGTCGACACCGGGGCTGACTTCTCATTTATCAGTGATGACCTTGCCGTACGCCTCAAGAAAGTAAAGACAGCGTGGACGGGACCTCACTTAAGGACGGCAGGCGGCCAATTACTGATGCCTGTCGGAATGTGCACAGCAAGGCTCGACATCGGTGGCTCTACTTTCGTGGCGACGTTCGTCGTTCTCGCTTCATGCTGTAAAGACCTGATTATCGGAATGGATTTCTTGAGAGAACATGGCGCCGTCATCAACATCCCTGACAGTGTCATTACATTTCGCAACAACAGCCGTAATTTAGTCGATTGTTCAGAGCCGAGACATACGTATGTTCAGGGCCTTTGCGTCTCACGGATGACGATGTGGTCGTCCCGCCACGATTGTGTACGCTTGTTTCGGTGGCAGGGGATGAGCCGTTTGACGGCGACGGCATTGCTGACCAAATAAGCTCACTGATATTTAGCCACGGTATTTCTGTTGCTCGAGGTCTTGTCACTGTCACTGCTGGACGCACAAACTTGCTGCTCACTAACTTCAGCACTGAGCGCCGACGTCTCCCGAAGGGTACAGCCGTCGCTTACTTTGACACTACTGCAGAAATCCAAGGCAGTTTATCGGCCCTAGACGAAGCACCTCAAGAAGAATCAGTACCTAATCTTGACGTTGGTACTATGTTGTCAAGGGACGAACGAACAAGACTTCTTGAGCTGCTAGCTGAATTCCAGAATTACTTTTCTTCGACATCACGGGTCGGTCGAACGCCGCTAACGAAGCATCGAATAATTACCCTCAACGCAGCAAGGCCTATACACCAGAATCCTTATCGTGTGGCTCCAAAGGAACGGGAATTGATACAGCAACAAGTTGCTAAAATGCTTGAAGATGATGTGATTCAGCCATCAAAGAGCCCGTGGGCATCGCCTGTAGTATTAGTTAAGAAAAAGGACGGTACCATGCGTTTTTGCGTGGATTACAGGAAGCTGAATCAAGTGACTAAGAAAGATGTGTATCCGCTTCTACGTATTGATGACTCCCTCGATAGGCTTCGAAACGCTCGGTACTTTTCTTCAATGGACCTCAGAAGTGGATATTGGCACATGGAGGTAGACCCTAGAGATCGGAAAAAACCGCTTTTTTGATGCCGGATGGTTTATATGAATTTAAAGTTCTAGCCTTCGGTCTGTGCTCAGCGCCCGCTACTTTTCAAAGGCTCATGGACACTGTACTTTCAGGTTTAAAATGGAAGACCTGTTTAGTTTATCTAGACGACGTCATAGTGTTTTCCCCAACTTTTGACGAGCATCTCAAGAGGATAGAAGTTGTTTCACGAGCCATACGCTCCGCAGGCCTCACATTGAAACCAGAGAAATGCCACTTTCGTTTTGAAGAACTTCTGTTTCTTGGTGATGTCGTCAGCTGTACCGGCGTTCGGCCTGATCCCGAAAAACTTGCGGCCGTGGCACAGTTTCCAGTACCGTCCGATAAGAAAGCTGTCAGGCGCTTTCTGGGCCTATGCGTCTACTATCGCCGGTTCATAGCCGACTTCGCACTGATTGCGTCGCCGTTAACTCGCCTCACTAGAGACGACGCCACCTTTGAGTGGAACCACGAACAGCAAGCAGCGTTTAATGACCTCCGCCAACGTCTTCAAACACCTCCAGTGCTTGCTCACTTCGACAAACAAGCGCCAACAATGCTTGACACTGACGCAAGCAATGTAGGCCTCGGAGCTGTGCTTGTGCAGTGGCAAGAAGATATGGAACGAGTGATCGTTTACGCAAACAGGACGCTAACACGCGCTGAGGCCAATTCTTCAACTACTGAGAAAGAATGCCTCGCCGTGGTCTGGGCAGTTATGACATTTCGCCCGTATTTGTATGGCCGCCCTTTCAAAGTTATAAGTGACCATCATTCGCTCTGTTGGTTGACTAATTTAAGAGATCCAACCGGCCGATTAGCACGGTGGAGTCTGAAGTTACAAGAGTTTGATATGACGGTCATACACAAGTCTGGGAAGCGACATACGGACGCCGACTGCCTGTCTCGGTCACCAGTACAGTCAGCTTCTCTTTCTGACGAGGACGATATGGCCTTTCTTGGTGTTCTCGACGCGTCCACGATTGCCCAACAAGAACGAAGTGACCCGGAATTGCTTGATTTGATTAATTACGTGGACGGACGTTCTGCGAGGGCACCTAGAGCCTTTTCAAGGACATTATCGTCGTTTTGCTTACGCAATGGCGTCCTCTACAAAAGAAACTTTTCATCCATCGGAGCTCCCTATTTGCTCGTTATTCCTGCACCCCTTCGAACTGATGTGCTCCAAGCATGTCACAATGAGCCGACGTCTGGCCATTTAGGCTACACTCGCATATTGGCAAGAGTACAGCAGGGATACTACTGGCCACGACTCACAACAGCCGTCAAGCACCACGTTCACACTTGCATCGATTGCCAGCGACGCAAGTCACCTCCAAAGAGGCCCGCCGGTCAGCTGCAACCAGTTCAGGTTCCACGTACACCGTTTGAACAGATAGGAATGGATATTTTGGGACCCCTTCTTACTTCTACTGCAGGGAATCGCTGGGTTATAGTCGCAACAGACTACCTAACCCGGTATGCCGAAACAAAAGCTATCCAAAAGAGCACCGCAGTGGAAGTGGCGAGATTTTTCATAGAAAACATTGGGCTACGCCACGGTGCCCCGACTATCGTGATCACAGACCGCGGAACAGCATTTACGGCAGCTCTTTTAGACCACGTCCTCATGCTTAGTGGAACAACTCACCGTAAGACCACTGCGTACCACCCGCAAACGAATGGACTAACGGAGCACCTCAACTAGACGATTGAAGACATGCTGTCGATGTACGTGGATGTCCAACATAAGAATTGGGACGAAATTTTACCCTATATCACGTTCGCATACAATACGGCTAAACAAGAGACGACTCGCATGACTCCATTCAGCTTGGTTCACGGACGGGAGGTACGGACTATGCTGGATGCGATGTTGCCACATGAATGGCACGCTACCGACACAGGCGCTGACGTGTTCACTGAACGCGCGGAAGAAGCTAGACAGTTCGCCCGCTTACGGATCCACCAGCGACAAGACTACGACGCAGGCCGCTACAATGCTCGCCATAGAACTGTAACGTACAAAATCGGTGACAGAGTGTGGGTTTGGACACCCGTACGAAAACGTGGACTGTCCGAGAAGCTGCTAAGGCTATATTTCGGGCCATACCGAGTATCGCGCCAGCTAAGTGACGTCACCTACGAGGTTGTCTCCGACAGTCCCCAATGCCCGAGGCGTCGCCAGCACCAGCCTGAACTTGTTCATGTAGTGCGTATGAAGCCGTATGTGAGTGACTGACTGCACGTTAAAAAAATACTGTGCGTCTGAATCAGCATCGGGGCGATGCTCTTATAAGCAGGGGCAAGTGACACGTGTTTATATGAAAAAGAACGATGATAGGAATGTTTTGTAGATTCCAGCTAGTGGGTGAGGTGGCTTTTCGGGACGACAAGGAAGCAGGCATCTTGCTGTACAGCTGATCCTGAATACGCTCTTTTCGCTGCCGTAAGATGCTGTCATCTTTTGTTCGCGTTGCACTGCGACAATATGATATCACAGTTGATTGATTGATATGTGGGGTTTAACGTCCCAAAACCACCATATGATTATGAGAGACGCCGTAGTGGAGGGCTTCGAAAATTTCGACCACCTGGGGTTCTTTAACATGCACCCAAATCTAAGCACACGGGTCTACAACATTTACGCCTCCACCGGAAATGCAGCCGCCACAGCCGGGATTTGAACCCGCGACCTGTGGGTCAGCAGCCGAGTACCTTAGCCACTAGACCACCGTGGCGGGGCATATGATATCACAGTTGGTCGATAGGTTGGTCTGTCGGGTTCTAAGAAACTGCAGAGTCGTAGTTGTGGGCCGCGCTCACGTTAGGGCCGGAAGTCTATGGTCTTCCGCCCGTTCGCGGGTAATTTGGACATCCCTCTGTTGTTACTAGAGATCGGCGCTTCTGAGGTTCTGCCTCTTTGTCCTCTTGTTTAATAAAAGGCATGTCGTAACGAGAAACACTGTCAGAGTGTGTGCGCTAACGAGAATACTCTTCATAACACTCAGGCCTCAGGGAAGTGTGGGTCGATGTCAGGAGCTTTGAGACTAAACCTTTCTCTCGACGGGACTCTTGTTATAAATCTGAGCCTGTTCTCCGTCTTTGCTTCAAGTGGACAACAGTTTGATTGTTGCTTCACTGCCTTCTATTGAAGGATTTTGAGTTTATGCTGGCAATATAACAGTATTCTTACTCGAATCCGTATAGACAGCTGATAGCTGACGTCATCCATAATATATCAGTCCTCTTCAAAACTTCAAAACTTTTGTTCAGGTTAAATTCGTAATGTTTATGCTTCACTAAAACTGTTCTATGTTTAGCTAGCAGTCGTATTTGATCTTTAAAAAGTCACTTATGACATTTCACTAGGATTTTTGCCAAAAAAATAATGAAACTAATAAAGCTCTATCACATAAATCCTCTTGGCTTCCCTCGAGTTCGACTGCACCACTGTTCAAATTGTTCACGAGAAAGGGCCGACATGAACAAAGCCTTCTTGCAGGTAAACCCCGTAGCCGGGTGTTCGGCTCTCTTTACCACGGTGTGTTCGAAGGCAGCATCGAGACCAGCTCGGGCGACAGCCTCTACGTGGAGCGGGCCAGCAGGTTCTTCAATGACAGCCGCCCTTACCACTCGGTGCTCTATTCCAGCGCCGACATCGAGTTCCCTACGTTGGCAGGCGGCCGCTGGTGTGGGCTGCACGGCGGCACCGAACAATGGATGAGAGACACTCTGCGCAGGCTTCGTCACGTTTCACCTCAGAAGGCGAGAACAGAGCCAGATCTCTACATTGTACAAACTGCCTTCGGTTACAGGGTATCCATACCGCATAATAGTCACATGACCTCTTAAAGGGGCCCTGCAACACATTTTTGAGCCTGGTCAGAAAACGCTGCCGATCGGTAGTAGAGGCTGCCAGCAACACGCGAGCCAAATACTATAGCGCAGCACGTGGCCTGCAATTCGCGATAAATGATCAAAGTCAGCTAAAAATGTTTTCCCTTCTCACAACAAATCACAGAATAAGGCCAAAGATCGCTCTTAGTAAGCCCATCTATCAGCCATTCGCTTATTCGAACATGGCGCGCTTTGTTGTTACAGGGATCGCCGCTAGAGGCTGTCACATGTCCGCGCGTGTGCACGTGATCGCACTGAGAAAGCCGCGTATCCGAAGAAAAAAAAAACTGTGCTCAAAGTCACGAGGCACAAATGACGTTTTTTGTTTGCCCCTCCCATTCCTCCCTGCTTAGCTTCCGGCGCTTCCGTCGGGACGAGAGAAGAGATGATGTGATTGCAGAGTGTGACAAATCTTTGTAACTCCCCTCGTACTGGACGGATTCTTGAAATTTTTGCGGTGTTAATTTGTGAGGCAATGCGCTTTTGCATTTAATTAATTCCATGGTTACCACAAAGAGTGTTTGAGGGCCCCTTTAAGCATTACCGTAAGACGATACGAAGGCGAAAACCTTTTTCTTTATTCAGTCGATTACATTGACTCCAGCACCTCCCCCACCCCTTTTCCCAAAAGTGCTCTGCACAAAACGTGGTTATGCAGTGACTCCAGGTTCAGCCTATCTTTGACCATGCAATAATATTGTCCAATATGGTAGGAGACTGTACGTCAAGTATCATTTCCCGTGTGTCCATTTTTCGCTAGGTCAGTTAGTTCAATTCATAATTGAGCCAAAGATCAACCAATATATACCAACTATATTCATTCGTGTCGGTGGCGTAAGCGCACCGCCATAAGGCAGTGTTGTGGTCAGAAGAAAGCTAAGGGTTAAAAAAAACAAAAACTTACTTTTTTCAATAATTTTTTGAAGGCATCTATTCATTCCCATTTCTTTAGGAAAGTTTCAGAAAAGTTGGTTCAGGCCTTCTCTAAGGCTCACCTTTCACCATGCAGGTGTGCCAGGTCCCTTAAGAACCGTGCAAGAACGAATACGGATGAGTAGGTCAATTTAAAATTTTCGTTCATGCGAAAAGAGATTCAGAACTCCTGAAGTCTCAGAACGATACTATAATGTAGCGCGTACATTTACACTGTGCAGCGTCACCCTGCGGTGAGCCGTGTAGGCCGGAAGCTGCACGCCTTTAGCGAAGCAATTGATGGCGACGAGAATAAAAGACACGACCGCTCAACGGCGAAGTATAATGAGCCGATCGGTGAACAAGAACGCAACACCACCATGGAGACGCAGCATGAGGAGCTCGACGATTCCCGAGATTACGCGGAATCGACAAAGAAGGCGAGGTCGAAGAATAAATACGCGATACCTGCCAAGCCACGTCAGGAGTCCCTGTCGCGTCGCGTGTGCAATTTGGAGATTGTCGTGGACAACACGTTCACCGACAGCATCCTTCAGGACACGAATAGTGTCATGGCGTCGCGAGAGATCGCCACGTCCGTTGTCGCCCACCTGGTGAACAAGGTGAACTCCATCTACGGTGGCATTAACTTCGACGGCATTGAAGACATCAGCTTCGTCGTGCAACACATTATGGTAAGTACCACATGCGATTACATTGAATGTGTTGGATACGGCGAATGAGACAGACTTTGTATGTCGTAATAGAACGGTAGGGCTCCCATGTACGGATGTTTTCGGGATGGCACGTCACAAAGGGAGCCGTGTGGAAAGTTCCATAGGCATGGGCTCTGGGCAGCCCTTGTCCGACAACTTCAGTTTCTCCACTAGAGCGTCCACCACTGCCGCGAGAAGTAGACTAAAACTGCCGTCAAATGACTGCCAATAAGAGAAGTACCTTATATGGCGTCCATAAGTGGCACTCGGTTCCGACACAAGTCAAGAGATTCTTGAAAAAAAAAAGTTCATATGACCAAACAGTCGTAATCTCTGCTGATATGTCTTTATGAGCCGGTTTAAAATAACCGCATTGATATCGCCCTAGAACCTCCATTTGAACGAGTTTATTGCCGAAGTGAGGCATGCACAGGAAACAGAGAGGGGAACCAGGCTATAGAAACGTCATGTTGACTCCATTGCTTTGATTTTGACCATGGTGGCCGTGTTCGCACATGTCACTATCTTGCACTAAGAATAAAATGCTGTCCTTTTTTCATAGGTGCTGTAATCGAAAAGATAGGCAGTGCACTTGGTGCTGTATATGCGTGTTCTTAGACACTAGCTTTCTTTGGCCGGTTTCTAGCGTCAGTGATAGGCTTTAGCATGTTTTTTTTTTGTGAAGCCCTTAGCAAGCGGAGTTGCTGCAGTTTCCACAACGCGTGACATTCGGTTCACAATAGTGACCTAAAGCGATTAGAATCGTCGCATCGCAGATCGCAGATTAGCGAGCCCGGAGACTGCGTGGGCTACAAGGCGAAGCAGGACCCGCTGTGCAGCACGTCGTTGGACCCGGCACAGCTTCTGTACCTAGTGTCGCTCACGCGCCACGACGACTATTGCCTGTCATTCAGGCTGAACTTCCGCGATTTCGCAGACGGCACGCTGGGCCTTGCCTGGATCGCCGGCGAGGAAAGTGAGGACTGCTTTTGAATGCTAATAGCATTGGCGTGTGCATAAGTGTGGCGGGGGCTCCTCACCTTTCATCACCTAAAATGGAGCCACGGTCAGCCGTATTGACATAATGAGGAGCAGGGCGCTTTAAGAAAAATTTCTGCCCCCTCCCCGTGTTGGATTTTGATCATATGTCGATTGGTAGCTTCGTCATTTGTCGGATAAATGGGAAAGCTGTCGCTGTGTAAATAATCCATGGCTGATCAGTCTAACAAACTTGGACTGAAGGAACCACAATCAGTGTACAAATGCATCATCGCTCGTATGCCTCTCGGAAACCGATACGCAAAGAGCCAAGTGTAGTATCTTACAGTCGCTTAATAGAGCTATTACAGCATTCAAATTCAAGTGATTTTGTGTAGTCGTATAATAATGTGATAGTGGTCTGTGTGAAAAGTGGCACTCCTCATGCGGTTGTGGAGATCCCTACTGCGCTTCATTTACCAATAATTGACATGTAATATGAATGCGTTTTTGAAAAACCTACTATATATTATTAAAGTAATATATTGTTTAGAGGTGGCAGAACAGCTGTCCATAATTAACGAATAGGCGTACCACACTAAGACTATTTCTACTAATGTATAAGAATGAAAATACCACAAATATACCCGACAGGCACAAATAAGATATACAAAGCTTGGCACTTAAGAAACTATGGACTGAAGCGCAAGTGTGTCTAACTTAATAAAATGCAATTTAGGAAGTGTACTGTCATTAACTCCGCTATCACAGGTTCATAATTAAATGAGAAAATGAAGGTCAAATCTGAATCATCGAATTTTTACTCCAGTCTTCTCACACCTCCATGTCAATCTTAGAAATCATATCTCGGAATGCTTTATGTTTTGACCAGAGTGGTTGAATTAAGGGCCCTGAAAGCTTCGCAGTTTAATCCCCCCACTCCCCCCCCACCCCGAAAGCTGTCTGCGCCCAACGTGGTTTGCCGCACCTTCGGGATTGGCCCACCGCTGACCACGTGGTGAAGTGTTCTGATGACGTCATCATGTGACAGTGACGTCAATCACGTCCAAGTTTTTGTGACCTTTGACGTCAAGATTTCGTTGCAGGTTGACGTCAACACGTAGTGATGATTTTTCACTTCACTAGGGTTGACACCGGTGGCCACTATTTGCGTTTGATAACACATCAAAGGCTTTCCCTTCAAAAGGCCGATTATGTGTGCCTATTTCTTGTACCTCGATGGGCTAGAACATTGTGGCTCTTGGGTACTTTCAAAGATTTGGTGATCATGACCGACAGACCGAAATAACGAGTAGACATTTTTTGACGCTGTGTGCAGCGGGCACTGGTGGCGTCTGTGAGCGGTACCGGTCGTCGGTGGAGTATGATCCCGTCAGAGGCGAATACCGACAGGCCAAGATGAGCCTCAACTGTGGAATCACCACGCTCACCAACCAACGCCAGTACGTGGGCCTACTGATAGGCTCACTCACGCTTGCCCATGAGATTGGTCACAGCTTCGGATCACCCGTGAGTCGGAAGTTCGTACTTTCGCTTGTGTTCCTAAGAATGACCATGCCTGCCAGTCACCGGAATAGCTCCAAGTTCATGAGAAGAAGGAGAAGGGCGTTGTAGTTTGCAGGCAAATCAAACTTTGGCTATGTTATGCGGGCCATTGCTAGCGTGGTACTACAGCAAAATGTTCTTACCAACCGCCAATTCTTGCAGATATGAGTTTAAACAGTACGGCGCTTTTGTGCAGTGTCGTACGAAGATGACGAAAGTGTGTGCCGTGTTATATGCGCACATCATGACCTACCAGAAATTTATAGCGTTCAAGTATTCTATGTAAAGAAATAATATACTATCGGAGGTTTAGTGGACCAAAACCAAACTATGGTTAAAAGGCCCGCCATCGGGAAGGGCTTCGGAAATTTCGACAACATATGTGGGGCCTCTTGCATTCGCTTCCATTGAAATCCCACTACCGCAGCCGCAATTGAACCAGCGGCCTTGAGGTCAACAGCCGACCACCATCACCACTGTACCATCACGACGGACATTAAGAAACGTAAAAAATAAGTATTGTTGTGGCAAGGTGCCGCAGCCCATCTCCACCATATCGGGATAGTAACGCTTTCTTCACGTTGCCCCAAATCATCACGACTTACATGCGTCATTGCTATTATCTTTTTAGCAAGCAGAACTGTTTTTCTGCTAAGACCGAAGACCGGCGAAAAGACAGAACAGATATATGAGAGCGCATATTATGTTTTTTTTTCTTGAAGTGATTTATTTCGCGTCTAATGCTGACCTGTACATTAAAAACAATTTGTAACCGAACAGGCTCGGCTGTACCCATACTTGGCTCGGAAATCAGCAATTTGCCCCCAAATTTTCGATAAGGTGTATTATACCGCTAGTCCGTATCGTTTCAGTCGTCTGTAGTGTGGGAAGCAAGAGTATGAAGTTGGGTGTGTAAGTACTACGTAACTAATAACGTAACGCGTAAAAACTGTGAGACACAGGACGAAGAAAGGGACAAAAAGGAGCGCTAGCTCCCAAAAAAATTCAAACAAAACAAACTTAGTTTTAAGTTAGCGCTCCTCTTCGTTCCTTTCCTTGTCCTGTGTCTCACAGTGTTTACGCGCTATGTTATTAGCCACGTAGGAGACAAGCAGTGGGCTATGCAGTGAGACCTACGGTAAGAATACCAGAGTATATAAGAGGAAAACATGCCTTCCCTCCTGAAAGTTGCTTTGTTTTTTAAGCAGAGGAACACCCCCTTGTTGTGGGTTCTAAAGGTGTGGTGTTAATAATATTCTTTCAACATTTCATTCAAGCAAGATGTCTCCGCAGTGCTATATTTACATAGGTGGCACCACATATCTGTTAAATTCATCAAAATGACCACGTACTTGCAAACGTTTCATAAGCACTGGGTGCGCCTGAGCCTTCGAAAGTTAACGTATACTGTAATCATGCAGCGAGGCATAAGTCATGTGATGTCTTTCAGATTTTGTATAGCTGCGTGGGGTGAAGATTTCTTGGAGGTCTCATATAGTCTGGGGCCACACGAGTGGTTCTAAACACACACGGTTTGAGTCAACTTTGGAACGGAAGTTCGAGTGATTTCGTAAAGCGCACTGCTGTGGGACATCAATGCCACCACGAGTCAGTACACTTCAGGCATTATTTATTGACTTGAAAAGTAAAGAAAACTCATTTGTGTAGAAAACGCACTGCTGCTGTAAGATATGGCTTAATTTAGTTGTAAGTGGCGCAGCTAAAAGTTATATTTACTAACCCAAGCTAGTAAAATAATAATAAAGATTCGTCCTTAATTTAGTTACCTGACAGCACGTGTTACAAGTCTGAGGATTCACCTGGACAGAAAAGGAATTTTGTAGATCAAGCCAGCTACTCTGGACCAGTTTTAAAATATCCCACAATACATGCTACATAGAGAAATCTATGTTTATTTGCTTACTCCTAAGCCGCATTTCGCAACAAACAAGTTTGGTTCTATACTTCGGAAACGATTATTTTTATTTATTTTGAATACTTCCTCTCTTATCTCTCAGCATGGAAGGTACGTGGTCAATACAGATATTTATAAGTGTCTTAGACTGTTACCGGGTGACTGAGGTTTCGAAGACAGAATAAAAGACGCTCGAAGTAAAAATAAAGTATTATACAAGCCGAAATAAAACATATTACTGATACTAGCGAGTAATATCGAATGCGATTACTCAAATCATGATAATGACTAGCGGAATTTAAACAGCTTTTGAGTCTCGTGTGCTAGAAATCAATGCAGAGGAACACACTGTTGCCTCCGTTAAATATTCGTTACGCAATAAACTTAATTCAATTAAATTCAATCCAATATTACAACTTGTGTCTGCGCTGTGCAAATTATCATGGAAATGTTCGCGTTTTCAAATGCACAGTCATGCCACATCTAGAAAAATATTTTCGTATTGCTTCGGCAGATTGGAGCCTGTACGCAGGGGGCCTGACAGCCGAGTGTCTTCGTATTGCAGTGGGCGAATGTGTTTTCTTTTATGACCGATAAAAACGTCAATGTGTCGCGCCCACACTGTATACAGCGTGGATGCTAAACATCGAAGTTTTCTACAAGATGGCCAGCCTTTTTGCGCAGCACGACCATGGGCCCATTTGCGAGCCGGAAGGTCCCCAGGGAAAGTACATCATGTACGCCTCTGCAACCAGGGGAGACCGGCCCAACAACGACCGCTTCTCGCCGTGCAGCATCGTCAGCATGAGCGCAATATTGAAGCCTTTATTCGACAGCGAGACATCGCGCGAGAATTGTTTCCTGAGTAAGTCCACAGTCCACCACATGTTCAATGCGAATGTCATACGAAAGATCACTACATCTTCCATATTTACAAAAGCAAAACAGCTGGAATGTTCAGTCAGCTTTGATAATGCTAATCATAATCATTAGATGTGTATTTGTTATCTACCTCATGCAGCCTCTCCATCGCCTTTTCTTGCGCCTAGATCGCCGCTTCAAAGATGCAGTTCAGTATGGGTATACTAACTTCTTGAAGGGTCATCCAGTGGCTTGAGGAGGCTTTGACGAAGCAACGGAGACAAGGAGCTGACGACCGGTCTAACGGACGCGGAGGCAGCCGAGTAAATGTCGCCTAGTCGGAGCACAACATCCTCGAGGCCTAGGCTCTGAGATTATCGGATTCTGATAACCGTAATCTTAAGATAGGGAACATGCGCGCCCTGCGAGGCTGGGGACTTCCTACATGCCGGATGTATAAATAAATATTATTTCTCTCTCTCCCTCTCTAACCCCTTGAATAACTCGCCGCTTTATGGTGCCATGCTTCATTGCAATAATCGAAGACACCGCGTTCTGTGTATCGTAAAGCATGACTCATTTGTGCTATTGTTCGGTAGTTTGCGTAATATCGCTTAATATTTGTGTTTAAATTCTTATGCCTACAACTACAGCCTTGTTAAATATCTTGTGTGCGCTAAGGCCACTTTTTAATTGCGTCATCCATGTCGCTGTTGTAAAATACTGACTATGGCTGTATATTTGCTTCACTGTTACTGCCCCCTCCCTCTTCCCACTTTATGTCACACCCATCAAGGTGATTGAGGGTTTATGAATGTAAAAATAAATAAGTAAAGTATGCGTGTTAGCCATGCAAACCATCACACATATCTGCGACACAAAATAATTGTGTACTTCACCGATATTGAACAGCACTGGTCCTATAGCCAACATGCGATTGGCCCATCAAATATGAGACAAACGCTGAAGTGGATCTCACTGGCGCCGAGAGGCTCTTGTTTTTCTCCCATCTACCACGTTGTACCACGTGTCTACCTCAAGCAATTGTGTTTTAATCAGTACGTCTGCAACTACAACCCTCTAATATCTCTCGTGTGCGTGAACGGTGCTTTAGTATTGCTTCATTAATTACTCCGGATCATTAAATGAAGTTCTTCGTACCGTACCACGTTGTTGGGCCGTCCACAGTGTTGCTACAGCAGAAAGCACGGAGAACAGCCGTTTGAGAGTCCACTTCTACTTTGTATATGTTTAAGTGAAGACGCATGTAGACTAAAGAACAAATATAAACGCAATGTCACCGTTAAAGGCGTACGGTCGCTCGCCTGTGCCTCATGTCATTGAGCTCAGGCATACGATCCCGGTGATAGCTCCGAAAGTTTAGATATTTGAAATATTACTGAACAATGTTTTAATGAATGCGCTGTTCGTTGCAACACTTGAGGTTGATCAGATAAGTGACGGTAATTCTCTGGAAACTTAAACAGAAACATTGCCATCAGCATTAGTCTACATGAAGTATAAGCAAATGAACATGCTGTGGTACTCTAAAGGTGGCACGCTCTGCGATGTGGGGAAATCAGTCAGTAGAGTGGGCCCAATTGTTTCAGCCGCCCGCAGCAAAGGGGGGAGGGGTGATTCTTGATGGAAAGAAAAGTAGTTTGGTTCGCAGTGCATGATAACTGTCTCTCCAATGAGAAAACCTTAACTGAAACACTGGTAAAGGAAAATAAAGGGAATGGAGATGTTGCGTAGTGTTGGAGAAGATGGTGATCGCACCCATGCAGAGGGTGGTGGACACGAGCGGGTGTAGTACAGAGAGATATGGATGGCTAGAAACAAAGCGTGCCTGTTTTCCCAGTATATTCAGCTATAGTGTTGAAAGTGGGGAGAGGTCACGCCGTCATGAGGGAAGCGCTGCAGCTGATCCCCAGCGTGACTAAATAAATGGCTATAGAGTCCCGCTTATGCAGTCCTCAATGTTCTGTGAGGGCGGGGTGACAGGCCATCCATCTAACGACGACAGCCTAGAGTAGGCTTGTGTGCATAGAGGAGAAAATTCCGCCGACTTAAGCTGTACTTATCTACAACTGTCTGCCTATGAAACTGCAGACAGGCGGTCACTACGCTCTGCAAAAGTTGTAAGGCGGCTGACCGTACCGTGTCTTAGTACTCGAACGTCCCCATCGAATGCAGGGTGCGCTGTGTTCGGTTTTACCATTGCTACCGGGCACGCACCGGTATTTGAAAAGGGGGAATGGTGCTTCGACCTGGCGCTCGGCTGTGTGCGTACGCGAGAAGGTAGCCACTTTGCGCTCTCTTGAAATATAGTGTACTCCGTCTAGTACACTGTACTTGTATCGTTCATTCCCCGATTCATCTATGGCCCTTCGCCTTGTTCCTTCATGGGTTGCAGAAACGAGCTTGTTTCCTAACTAATTACGACCATCTTCAAGAAGCGCCGCGCATGCCCATCGTTGGAAGTCGTCGAAAGCGGCTTCAAAGGCTCAGCGACCCAAGATGGCTGGCTGCTTAGTGTGGTGTTGGGCGTTCCATGTCCTAAAGTGAAGATACTTATCACAAAGTCATGGACTTCCGATCAGTTTTGGTTTCACGTGATGTGTCGCATAGCGCCGCACAATGGCAAATTCCTGCAACCATTGTCACGCACTCACCCAGAATATGCAGCAGTCCCTTTCCCGTTCTCGGCCTCGCTTGACGCGCCTATTGTCTTCGCCAGACGGGGCATCCGGCAGTAACACAAAACTTATGGTGTCATCCATTGGCAGATTTGGAGCACTTGCAGTAATACTTTTTTTCTGTTCCATGTAGAGCAACTATTCCATTGGAGAATTGATTGCTTCGTTTCCGTGCTCTGCGCGTTGCAGATCGCGTTGTCTCAAAAAGAGGAATGATGCGACACGTTCGCCCACTTAACCTACACTCTTCATCCAACAAGCTTTGTTAAAGTTCGTCGTGGGTGATGTGTTTGCGATTGCCTCTGTGCCCATTGCAGCATGTTTTTAAAACCTAATTAGTGCAAGTATGCTTGCTATCATACACCTATGACTAGCAAAACTCCCAGCCTTATACTTTGCGCAGCCAATTATTACAGCCCCGCCGCGGTGGCCTAATGGCTAAGGTACTCGCCTGCTGACCGGCAGGTCGCGGGATCTAATCCCGGCTGCGGCGGCTGCATTTTGGATGGAGGCGAAAATGCTGTAAGCCAGTATGATCAGATGTGGGTGCGCGTCAAAGAGCCCCAGGTGGTCAAAATTTGCGGAGTCATGCAATACGGCGTCTCTCATAATCGTATGGTGGTTTTGGAACGTTATACCTCCACATCAATCAATTGTCAGCAAATTAATACAGAGCTATCGACATAAGCGTTTCGCCCCGCTTGCGAAACTGGTGTTATTTATTAATTTTATGTTCACCAGGGTATCAGAACTCCGTACCACAGAAACATCTTTCAAGGGACACTTAAGACAAATACTAGAATGACGTTGATTGTTGAAAATGTGGTCCAGAAGCCTCGTAGTGCCACCCTTGTGGCAGGAAAGTGGTTATCTTCAATTAAAATCACGCCTTAGCAGTCCGCATCGCGTTAGCGCACTTCAAATCACCCACCTGAAAGCGGTCTTTCTTACGTCATTGTTGCCGTTTCCAATGTTGCCCGCCTTTACGTTGCGGCCGCCAACACAGCAGAGTGGAAGTAGCGATACAAGGCCACCGACGTAAGCGTTTCGTCTCTCTTGCGAAACGTGTTATTTTTCGTACGCGAGGGCATTAGAACTGCGTATTACAGGAACCCCAGAGGAACTGCGTACCACAGGAGACAGCCACATGAAGTGTAACCTGAGTACACCTTAAAAAAATGCACGGCCTGCCTTCCTTGAAATTATTGCTGATCCTTAGTAATATGGCCAGTCATCTGTGAATAGGAATGACGCACGGCGCTATGTGGTGCTGTCGTTTGCAGGGCACAGTGGTGCCGTGTGCGGGAACCAGATCGTCGAGGGTGACGAGCAGTGCGACTGCGGCGCCACTGAAGCCGAGTGCACGGACAAGTGCTGCTACTCGAGGAACGCGGACAACAGGTCACTCGCCTGCCGCCTCAAACCATCCGCCAAGTGCAGGTGAATTACACCGTGCGTGCACCATGAGCCTGAGCAGGGTTTCTCTTTCAGGGAGCGCTAAGTTTCATCACAGCGTCTCCCTCTCTCCCCGTCCCTTTTAATGTCAAAGTATGGAGGTTGGCTTCGTGCCTCCCTCTCACACTCCCCTCCTCCCCCCTTGCGCATGCCTAAGCTGCGTACTTACTCATGTGTAAGTACGTAGGCCACGATTCGTGCCACCGTGCAGGACGAGATACGCATATTATTAAACCACTGCATATATCATGGCAGAGAATGTCGAGGCAGGCACAGAAATATCAGACAATTCTTTCACTCGTGACACTCCTTACTGCAGTAAGCTGCACACAATTGAATCTTTCGCGGTAAGTACGTCTGGTCACAGTACCTAAAGTAAGGATGAAGTATTATTCTGACATAGTAGTGCACAAGTATGATATGTAATCATAGGTTGACCTTAGTTTATTTCCTTTATGAGTGTTCACTCTGACCAGCTCTACTGTTTAGCCGCCGTAGTCAATGTGAAGTAGAAAAAAAGCGAAACGTAATCATAAAAAGAATAAATAATTGAACGCAGATAGTTCTGACAAGCGGCGAATGATTTACAAGAAATGGACATCCTGCATCTCATGCGATCGCCTAGCTTCTCCAGAGCTGTTCGGGCTCGCGAAATTGGTTCACCTTCCCGCAGACATCTCAGACAGCGTTGCTTATACGCATGGCGCTGCGCTACTATAGTGTTTGTTAATTGCGGTGCATGTTTTCCGCAGCCCCACAGCAGGTGCCTGCTGCACGGAATCTTGCGACTTCGTGCCGAAAGGAGAGCTCTGCAGCGAGGAGACTGAGTGCACAGAGCAGTCGTATTGCGAATATCCTTTAACGCTGGTACATGGAGTCGGGAGTGCATCAAATATGTGCACCTAGAAAGTGTTGGGTCAAGGACGATGGAATCGAATTGGAGGGAAGCGTTGCTAAAAACCACGGTGTACAATTGGGGCCGTTCAGACTATTACGGCGTCACGGCTCTATACGAACCAAATTTGAGCACGTTATTTGATGAAGTGTACAAATCCAATACGTTCAGATTCTACATCACGTCCGAACATGCGTTGCTACCGCCAGGAAGGAGAAACAAGGGGAGCATGTGCACGGATCGTACTAGGGGCGTGAGCAAAATTTTTTTTCAGGAGGAAGGGGGTGAAGACGCCTTTTTGAAATGGTGAGTTCTCGCTCTGTACGCCATGGTGAAGAAATTTCGGAGGGAGGGAGGCATGGGCTGGCGCGCCACATCATAGCTACGCCACCGGATCCGTATTCCTTGTAAGCAACAACTGCAATTAGTGAACATACCAAGGCAAACGCTTCGCGCCCTGTTTGGACAGCAAGTGGTTTACGTTTCGTTTAATTTGTCAACGCGTTACTGTGGTTGTCTGTATACATGTCGTTATAGCAGTTCATCTCTGCGGTTCTTGTTATTAGTGGAAACACTTACAATGCAGTTGATGCGATGTCACTTCTTTGGAACGTCTGCGTGACAAAGGAATAACGCTCGGCGTGAATACTGCCCCTTACTATGTAGCAAATTACAAGAAAATTGACATGTTCCTTGACTAGTAATTTCTCACTGGGACCCGGGCCTGGTGCCCCGATGCACCGGCCAAGGCTAACATGACGGCGTGCAACAAGAACACCCAAGTGTGCCTGTCGGGTGAATGCCAGGGCTCCGTCTGCGAGAAGTACGGACTGCTGGAGTGCTTCCGCAAGGCCGAGGGGCTGAGCATGTCGGAGCAGTGCCTCCTCACCTGTCAGGCACCCGGTGAGCACGCATATTGCATAGGCGTACGCAGGGACCGAGGGGCAGGGGGGAGCGTAAAACCAGCCTCATACATCGCCATATAAGGGGAGGGGGGCGCAAAGTCAGAGCATATATTCACATGATTGGGAGGGGAAGCAGTGCTATAAACATCTCCCCCCCCCCTCCGATAGGAAACCCTGCGCACTGCTCACGCTTACGCATACTGCCACGCGCGCTATCATTAGAGAGTTTTAGTACTGCGTACGCTGCGTAAGTGGCGGCGTTGCGTACGTAAGGATGCCACGTTCTGCGTAGTGCGCATGCGCAGACCGCAACGCTCACGTATCGCGTTACGTAGGCAGCCGCTATGTACGCAGGCATGAGATGCGTGCGTGCGTACGTATGAGCTGATCGCGCCGCTCTCGAACAAGTTCGCGACAGCGCGAGACTTCGTATTGCAAAATGGCGGCATCGAATGCAAGCACCGACCGGCTCTGTGGCTTAAAACATGGCCATAATCTGGCTATAACACTTGGATTGGCTCACATTGGCTGTCAACAACACGTGCTTCTATTTTCATATACCAGATGGCGCAACACGCTTCACGTTCGTTACGTACGCGGGTACTGCGGCGTACTAAAAGCCGATTAGTGGCAAACGACGCCACGTAACGCAAGGCGCTTGCGTGATGCGTACGTAGCACCATTCCGCAGTACTAAAACTCCCCATTAACATCACTGGTCTTTCTACAGCAAGTGCAACGCAACAACTGTGCCGGCGCACGCTCTGGTCGTCTTCATCTTCTCCCCCCCTCCCCCCCCCCCTGAACTATGCGCCCCGCGCGTGCTCGCCCGCTGCAATTTCACCGGCGCATGATGCAGTAACTCGGATGGGTGAGAAATTAAGGCAGAGAGAAAAAGTGATAGAAAGGACGACAAACTTTTTAGCAAATGAGTTTTCTTGACGCGGGAATTGAATCCGCATATTCACGATCCGAAGGTAAGCATCATAACCACTCACCTATATCCAGGCATGCATTAGCAAAGCTTGCATCGTTGCATTACATCGTTGTAATGTACAGCAATACTGAGCATGGCAAGCTTTTGTAGTGTAGTATAGAAAGAAGTGCGAATGGAAATCGCGGTGAGGGTTGATAGTTATGAGGCCGGGGAAGAGGGAGAAAAAGAAGACAGAGAGGGTGGACTCAGCATAGAAACAAAGAGAAGGAAACAGACAAAGAGAGACAGAGAAAGGAAAGAGAGTTGTAGAGATGGTGAGCAAAAAAAATCACATACTGAGACATAAACTGATCGGCACCAACAAAAGAGTTTGAAAAAAATACAGAGGAAATAAAAAAAATAGACGAAGAAAGAAAGAGAAACACCAAGAGGAAAAAAAAAGCCACTCAGCTTCATGCTTTCTTTAGGCTCGGACCTACTATTGCGAAGCTGTCCAAATTTGTTTTTGTACTTCTACATTTTTGTCGGCAATGCACCTGTTACAATACGTGTATCCCCTGTTCCACGCCGGACGCGCCAAATGTCTGGGATCCTATATATGCGATTATTTTGCACTCGTCCAAATAAAGCGCACACACAACGCGAGTAGTGAACTTCAGAATCGAACGTGAAGTCACCAACAACAATGCTGAAATCATCGACTCCTGCTCAAGTATAAATGACATGGCGCCCTATATCTGCCGGTCAGATTGGTCGACGAATGACGTATACATACTCGCGGTTATCATTGCACAGTGAATGTCACTCATACTTGGAGTCTCTTCGTGAGAGCAAGTTGGCCCAATAAATATTATTTTTGTTCTTACCTGCTTTAGTTTTGCATCTTCACCGTCACAACGAACTGTCATTATCGATACAATTCAGCGTTTCGTGTTGTCTGAGTATCGTGAAAACCATCTCTCTTTCTGTCCCTGTGTTTTGTTTCAAATTTGCCACCTGACAGGTTCTAAAGAGTGCAAAGTGGCGTGCGCGTTCCCGATCATGGCCAGCCACTGCGGTGCCAAGCTGCAACCCGGATCCCCGTGCAACGACATGCGCGGATACTGCGACATCTTTCGCAAGTGCCGCCTTGTCGAACCGCGCGGTTTCCTGACGCGGCTGCAGGGCTTCTTCCTGGGAGGGCAGTCAGTCGACACCCTGTACGAGGTCGTCGCTGTAAGTGGCTGCTGACTGTATTGTGTTATGCAATACAACTACTCAAAAAATATCTGATGTACATGTGAAACTTGTGCGAGTGTCAAAACCCGAATGAACGTGGCGTCCTCAAAGAGCGCTTGTCACATTAAAAAGAAAAGAAGGGGGGGGGGGAGAGGAGTTGGTTATTGCGGGTAAGTTCCTCGCCAGTCTCTACAATATCGAGGTATTCTTTATGTCAGGGGTCTCAAACCCGTGGCCTACAGACGTTTCGCTAGCAGCCCGCGGCCTTTCAGGGAATGAGGTGTTTGCGAGTTTCCTAAGAGATACTCTGAATAATTGCACGCCTACAAAGTAAAACTTTTTCTATCTCTTTCTTTTTTATTATTCCCCTTAAGCCCGCCCCAAGTGTAAGGTAGCCAACCGAGCCAAGCTTGGTTAACCTCCCTGCCTTTCCTCTCTACTTATTTCTCTCCGTTCAGATATGCTTCACAGACGGAACGGTTCTCAAGCGTTTTACTTGCGTGAGGAACCCTACGGTGTCACCATGCATTGAAAGATAGCTGCGCAGCCAGAAAAAAAAAAAAAATTTCTCAGCCGGTCTCGAACTTCTGATCAGTTTTGATATCGCTATTGAATCCTGACGTGAAATCATACCAGAAAAGCCCTCCATATTGTATGTAAGAAATACGTTATTTGAAATGGCTGCGTTAGGTAACATATTGTTCCGTGAAACTGCGTTAGGTAACATATTGTTCCATGAAACAACATTTCCGCCTCCATCGGAAATGCAGCCGCCGCAGCCGGGATTCGAACCCGCGCCCTGCGGGTCAGCAGCCGAGTACCTTAGCCACTAGACCACCGCGGCGGGGCTATAGGGTGGTCTTGGTAACGTAACATAAGTTTTTGGCTTTTCGTTTTCTTCTAGTAGATTTTACCCACGAAGTCAGTTGTGTTCTCAGTGTAGTGCTCAACAAGTGATTTGAGAAATAATTATGGTACAGTATGGTTTATTATCACTACATAGATGATTTCAGGCAAATGCTTATTTTAGGGGCGAACCTCCCTATATGGTCAAGCCAGTCCATCCCTCCAGCGTACCCAACACAACAGCATATCCACTGACAGACAGACAGACATACAGACGGACGGACGGATGGACGGACGGACAGACGGACGGACGGACGGACAGACAGACAGTGTGCACGCAAGATCACGTGCGCATCACGTGTCCAAGCCTCCTGTCAATGTTCTGTTGTACGCCATCAATCATGCATCATTTCGGCGTATGCGGTAGTGTATTGCCTACTTCTGTGGCGAGGAGGTGCTGGAACGATTCATGTATCCTTACCGCAATACACTTCGTCGCACCGCTAAAACTGCTATCAAAGACGACGACACACACACACACACACACACACACACACACACACAACACACACACACACACACACACACACACACACACACACACACACACACACACACACACACACACACACACACACACACACGCACACACACACACACACACACACACACACACACACACGCACACGCACACACACACACACACACACACACACACACACACACACACACACACACACACACACACACACACACACACACACGCACGCACGCACGCGCACACGCGCACACGCGCACACAGAGAGAGAGAGAGAGAGAGAAAAGAAACGCCAAGCGTTGTCATGGGGCGACACGCTCAAGCGCCGCCATCTTAGATTGGTTACGTTGCAGTGTTGTACCCGCATTCAATAAAGAAACAGTGCCACAGTAAACTCGCACGACACAGAAGTTTAGCACCTTTTTTTTGTTGCAATCGGTAGCTGCTTATGAACGACTTAAAACGGCTGTAAACTTCGTATCCGCGAGTAAGCAACAATTATTTATTTAGAGACTAATTCGGAGCGACCAGTCTCAGTTTCGGTTTCAGAGAACACCGATCTAGGCAGGAGCAGTTCCGGGGGCAAAGTAAATATAGCTGACCACGTGACCACGCAAAACTGCCACGTCGGCGCTGCGTGCGAGAATATGCGCGAGCGGGCGCCACATGTACTGACAGCAAGCATAGCCAGCGCACGCGAAGCCGCAGTCACGGAGGAGGAAAGCCGCTAAACAACAACCAGCCAACACAAAGTCGTCAAGTAGGTTTTTTTACATTGTCTCAGTGCTGATGTCGGCGTAGCGAAAGACTCCACATCTCGCTCAGTCACGAGGCATGCACTAATGAATTGATTCTAAATATGTTGTACAGGCTATATTTGCCCATGATATGGTCGTAGATGTGGATGTCTTCAGATACACCTAGCTCGCTCATTGTCTCGCCATTGAAATTCCATGTCAGTGCTCCTTTAACTGAGGGTCCCGTTTGCATCATTTATACTCTGGGAATCTCTCTTGTGCACAAGTATTATGTATTGTATGCATATGTATGCCCAATAAAACAAGCTGAATCTGAAACCTGAACGCAGCACCACCCGTTCACCGCGTGCATCGTGGTCCTCGGGTCGTCGTGGTTCATGGTACTCGTGTTCCGCTGCTTCGCAGTGCACACACACAGCAGCAATCCTCTGAAGCAGCCGCCGTTCAAGCTGAAGGACACACTGCGGCACCCCATCCAGAGCCTCGTCACTGTGAGTGTCCTTACCAGTGAACAGCGCGCCAAGACAAAGCGTTGCTTATAGGCTTGCTGAGACACGACCACACCTAATAGAAAGCAGCGATAAATCCAGCGTGGTCAGGGTTGGGAGAACACGGCAGCGGTTTTAGTTAAACCTATAGTTGACGAAGCACGCCAGCTTCCATATTCTCGGACAATGACTCTAGAAGTGGCTTCATTTTGATTGTGAGTTCCCAGGTTTTACGTTGAAAAACAATAATACCAATATGAGAAGCGCTGATCTGCCCTCCCCTCTCCCCTCCATGTTCAGGCTCGCGCATTTGGTTTTCCCTGGCACGATAACTGCGCGGTGTTCTTGTATTTCACACCCATCAAAATTCAAAGCCCCCCTCCCCTGTTCTTACCATTCATACTAATAATCTCATAAGCGATCACAACAGCTGCAACCCCATTTTCTTGTGACTAGTGCATTAAAGATCTGTATTCACAACGTCATTATGTTCTGAAGTTTTGATAGCGAATGGAACAGAAACGGAGTGGACAGGTAAGTACTGTGCTTGTTTAGTTGTCTATGAGTACTTAATAAATTGTACATTGCTCTGGATGTTATTGTTAATGAATCGTACATTGATCTGGATGTTATTGTTACCGAAAAAGTGTTTGCGATAGCATATAGATACAGGTAGTCGTCCGAGAATACAGCACTTAGCCAGGTGAAACCAGGATCCGTGGGCATACCGAACATGCTTTGCCGCGCGTTGCCCTTGGTGAAATCGGGTTCAACACTGCATGGTTCTGCTGACATAAAAGTGTCAGCGAAATAAACTCTGTTTCAATTAAAGGTATATTTTTAGACCCATTTAACGTTTGCTGATTTTATTTTGTAAGGTTCAGGAACCTTAAAGGCAAACTTCGGCGTTTTTACGACTATGTCAAGGACACGACGTTTTTATGTTCCTGAGACACCCTAGTCACGAACTCAAAAGCTGGAATGCTCAGGAAATTGGCAATAGTTTTTAATAAGCGAAAAATGCGCAATGCCATAACCAAAACCCAACCGAGTGCACTGTCTACGTATGACGTACACTTTGGTAAGAACGGGAAGTCGTATGCTAGTTCCGCCGACGCGAAGTATGAAAACCGTGAAAGCCAGACCAGCGAAGCACCGGCCGAACACACTAGAGGAAGGAAGAAAGCTTTCCCGTGATAAAAACCGCCGCCGTCGCCTCGTGGACAGCACAGTAAGCGCTGTAGCGGCCAAAGTAGCGGTGCCATCGGCTACGTCACTTCCGTTGACACGCTAGGCACGACGTCACACAGACAGTGTTGCCAATAATTCTGGCAAGCGAGGTGAGCTGTTCGAAGCGAATATTTTAAGCTCATTTGAAAACAATCAGCGCATCTCTCAAGCCTGTAATTTGGAAAAAATGACAGAAGTGTGCAAAGTAACGAAACCAGTCAATTTTACTTCTATCCATTGAACTAGAAAAAATCGCCGGAGTTGGCCTTTAAGCTTCGACCACGAAGTTGCAGGTCACGCAGAATGTGAGCGTACACAAATGATATATGATACAAGAGAATGAGTGAAATCTCGGGAGCTTATTTGTTTCCTGTTCTTGCTACGACGTGATGTCAACACAAGACGAGATCCTACATGTTATCTGGGAGCCCGAGAACACCCATCATGGACTTAGGGACAATGTACGCCGCCATAAGCACGCATATTAAACGAAGTATGAAGATAATAACTTTAGTTTTCTCGGAGAAGCCAGGATGTGTGCTACACTGGGAACTTGTATGATCGTAAGGTGTATTGCTGTACACCTAGTTTTACAACAGGAAATGAAGCTTTATTGGTTGAATTAAAGAATAAAGAATTATTGTAACTGGTCCCTCTACATACCGCATCTACAAGAAGTAGCGCACATTTATTTGTTATTTTTATGCGAATAACGTGCTCGAAGTATCCGTAATTTGAGGAGACACCCTCGCACGTTACGCCTCGACGAAGATAAATTCACAGTATGCTTCTCCATCTCACGCATAAGTATAAAAGGAAAGAAGTGTACATTTAAGGGCTCGTTTTTCTTTGTTAGACTCCATAATAGTGAGATATTACTTACAAACATGCCAAAGAAAGTATAGGGGATGTTATCAGAAGTAATTGTAACGTAAATGAGAAGAAAGAAAAGTGAAGGAAAAGATGACTTGCCGTGGTCGGGGACCTAACCAGCGACCTTTGAATAACAAAGAGAATCAGCCCTTAGATATACACTTACTTCCTTCGTTTATAACGAAGGTCTCGTTCTGGCAGACTTGGTGCCCTCAGGTAGTATATACGAGGGATTATTGGTCAGCTGCCAGCTCCTAATAAATTCACGTGCTACGTGAGACTAAACAGGCACAAAAAGAGTGCTCCAAACTCGCCTCAATTGCTACTGGTGGTGCTGACCGATGCTGCCAGGTTTAATGCATATATATATATATATATATATATATATATATATATATATATATACTCCATACACTGGACTGGGGGATAGCCACCATGGTAGCTTGCATCGAAAGCGTTAATCGAAGCTCGCAGGGTCGGTCTCTCACCAAGGCAAGTTATCTTTTGTACACTTTTCTTTCTTCACATTTAGGTTGGAGTGGGGTAAAATGCGACAAGAATTTGTAAATAGTGAATATTTTATTTCATTCCTACAATTAAACGTCAATTCAGATACTTTTCTTTGGGTGCTACATAAATGATGCAATGTTGCCAAACATTGTTTTAAAAATAATCAAAAATGCTCCAGATGTCCAAATAAAGTTCTTTGTACGTAATTGGCAAAGTTCTTTGTTCCCCAAACTGCAGAGCAAAACGAGGCGTTGCGTGGGGCAAAACGAGACAGTGCGAAAAAAATCATTTCTTCAGTTTTTGCAGTAGAAGGATTTGAAATTCACTCAGTGCACCCGCACGCAGTCCTAATGGATTCCATACATTGAATATAGACAGATTGCGGTGTTGTGTTGCTTCGAAACTCCTTCCAGACCAAACACCGCAAGTATTTCTTTGCGCTAATGTTTTCTTTTGTTGAACGCTTTCACCTTAATGAATTATACAGGCTAGATCTCTTTTGACGTATCTTCTATGTATTTATGCTGTTTTGATGCAGAACTGCTCAGGTGCTTTATGGCTTTTAACTTCGTCCGCCGGGCTCTGTGAGGCAATGAATTCAAAACTGTGCTAGATTCAGATTTTCTAGCGTTTTTTTTCAATTAGGATATTGGAGAAACGTCCCTAAAACTAAATCTCAAGACGAGTTTGAGAACGACTTCACTTGGATATTCCGCAATTTTTTATGCGTCTCTTGTGAGCATCCTTGGGGACACGGAAAAACCTCGATAAAGCGCGAACAGAGGGTGTCATGTTCTAACTGACAATCAGTACTTTTTCATGTCGTTTTCCCCCCAGGAAGCTCTATATAATATTCTCTTGAATGTACATACCCTCCTAAACAAAGAAATATAATATATAGGAAGTGTAAGGTGATGGTTAAATGAACGAGACACTCTCTAAGGCAATTGTATGCGTTTTTGTCGCGGTTTTTCCCTCTCACATGGTAGAATTTGTAATATTTCGTTTTCTCCCCAGGCACCAAACGAACTAAACTTTTGGTATTATGTAGCTCGTAGTATGAAGTAACAAAATAAATATTTATGTTGCTGAACTGATGCAAGAGTAGCTTCTTGCGTGGATTTGAAAATTTGGATGAGCAGAACTTCGCCCCCTTTTGACGTCACGCACACATTGACATTAGCCGAGTAATTTTTCTCGCTCAAACGCTGTGAGCAGTCATCAACTTTTACGCGTGAAAAAGTAGAAAAGGGCCAGCAGTTATTACTGGAAAAGATAAACAAAGAAAAGTAGTTTTTGTATTAGCGACAGAGATCAACAAAAGTCAAAATGTCGAGTTTTTCCCCGTGTTTCATTTTACCCTACCATACCATACAATACGACTACCTCATATAACATCTCCTTTACTTTCCTTGGCATTATTGACTGTTATATCTCAATAATGTTGTGCCTAGCATAAGTATAGAGTATGAGTAATTTCTCATATTTGCTGGTTGTTTCCACGTCAGCACTACAATGAAATCAGGCTTATAGAAGCTTCTGTATTATCGCGAAAACACACGCATCGTAGCTTCGCATGTCTTTGTGGGCTGCAATAACAGTCTCGCATGAACACACGTGGGTTTTGTGGGGTTGTGACGGACGTGCTGGCGATGCACATTGTGATACGCTGGGGAGGTTTGAACTGCGATGTTATGTGCATGAGTCCGTCGCATATAGTAAGGCAGGTACAGACGAAGACCCCGAGCTCAAGTACAGCAATATAACACTACTGCAGAGTATAGGAAATCCTCTAGTCTTGGCTAGAAGACTTGCGTTCTTGTGTGACGGAATCGCAGGAGTACAGCTATTTAAAATGTATGCCTCATTTATCTCGTTATTTTTGTTTACAGAAATGACAATTGTTGCCCTGCCGTTATCACGAAGCAGCGCCACCATCGCGGGCCCATGGAGCTTCACGTGTGGCCACTTGGTCTGCAGAGCCAACGTAGTTGTACTATGGGCTGACCTAGGTTGGCCTATAATTTATTGTTATTATGCCATTTATTTCACGCATTTGGTCTTTGATAAAATATTACACGTCAAAATCGACCCTGTCATTCTTGCTGATATGATTACTCTGAGTAAAAGGCAAAAAAAAAAACATTACCAAGGTACGTCTCTCAAAATAGATGAAACAAGAACACAAGGTTTAAAACGCGGCCCCCACAGCGGAGTGCGCATATTCGCTGCAGGCAAAGTTACAGGAGCGCTGATGCACATGCATATTATGCGATAGCGTTAGAAAGCTCGTGTCGCAGACATTAGCCGTCGGCGTTGGCACCATTGGTTGTGAGGGAAATTTGTCCGTGAGCTAAAAATCGAGAAAAAAGCAAATAGAACAATTCATAAAATTTTCGGTCCCATTGAGGATCGAATCCAGGCCGTACGCGGGGCAAGCAGATGCCCTACCACAGAGCACGCTGTAACTTGCAGTTGCATTGGCGAGAAAACACTAGATAAATACCATGTAGCGGAAGAAGTCTAACGCATTTTGTTGTACAGGTGTCACGACAAAAAACGAGCTCATTCGGCGATTCCTAAGCGCATTTATGAGGCCATCAAACTGCGTCGAAAAAATACCGGGATTGTACAGCCATCACCGCTAAAAACACACAGGAACTTTCAAACTGTGTCCATCAAGCGGAAAACATATCATGCTCAAGCAAACAGCAAACGCTAGATAATGTGCTGCATGTGTGAGGCATTGTGCGACTCTTTATGCCCCTTCCAGGAAATGCCATTGCAACAAACCACAACACTTGCATTGATTTAGCCTTTCATTCTCACGGCGCCATTAAATCAATGAAGTACGGAAGTTGCCATTTCACCGACCATAAGGCGATGCTTGTTGCGGTTGGCCGGAAGAGTCCGGAGGAACAAGTCGAACAAGCCCCGCCATGGTTGTCTAGTGGCTAAGGTACTCAACTGCTGACCCGCAGGTCACGGGATCAAATCCCGGCTGTGGCGGCTGCAATTCCGATGGAGGCGGAAATGTTGTAGGCCCGTGTACTCAGATTTGGGTGCACGTTAAAGAACCCCAGGTGGTCGAAATTTCCGGAGCCCTCCACTACGGCGTTCCTCATAATCAAATAGTGGTTTTGGGACGTTAAACCCCACAAATCATCGAACAAGTTGAACAATTACCAGATTGCTAACGCTAGACGGACGACAGAATGTGATCATTTACGAATACAAGTGTCCCGCCTACGCGCAGTTCATAATACAGGACCATGTTACTATATCACTGTACAATATTTTCATGAAGTTGTTATAGAAGTGCAGCTAAATAGAACGAAAACCTGTACGATTACTATAGATAGGTTGCGCTTGCGCGTGCACGCGCACGTGTGTGTGGTGTGCATGTGTGTGTGCATGTGTGTGTGCGTGGGCATGTGTGTGTGTGTGAGAGAGAGAGAGAGAGACAAAACATTTTTATTAGTATGCACTTAGCATTTGAAGGGCGCACTAGGGGCCGGATTTCGCTAGCGCGTTCAACTCTTAAGTGCCGACCACTGGCATGCGTACGCTCGCGTCTACGCGTTCAAAGCGTCAAATACGCCTCTCGGCGTCGACGTCGGAGGGGCATACGCGAGCAGGCGCGAGGGATCAAGCCGGGCTTGATATTTCGCCTCGCGTACACTACGTCACCACGCGTACAGCGGCGCCAACCAACCAGAGGCCGCGATGACTCCGAATGCTGTGCCTAATGGCCGCCACTACGAAGGCACAGCCGAGTACTGAAAGAAAGCATGAAAACTACTCCAAACGTTCCTGAATGACCACTTCGTAATCTAGAACGACAACGAAATGACGAACGACTGCGAGTGCTACCAGCGTGACGCAGTTTCGTGCCGAGTTCGAGCGACGCCGACAAATCCAGCGAATGCCGGCCGGCTATGCTAGCGCCGGTCCCGTGTGCGATCGTCGGCCGAGCGAAAGGAGCATGTCGGTGTTATTGTGCTTTGATCTGTGACTTTCTGTTCTGAAAACGAGTGTAAACAGATTTCGGAGGTTCGAAGATTTGAGCGTGAGCCCTCGACTACCGCAGAGGCAATTCAGATCGGTGTCATCTGCATCCAGCGCAGGCCTCTACCATCTAGTTCGTATAAACCAGCACATGCGAGGCACATCGGCTCAAAAAACTCTACGGTAGTTTCCATTGCAACATAGACACCATATACGACGTCCGAAATATCGCGTAGTTCATACGGAGGAGTTTTTATCTGCACTGTGTTTGTTTTCAACATCGGTATTCATCATCGCTGAAAGCGAACCTCGCACTAGGGAACACATTTCCGTGATGTGAAAACGTACGTATTTATATAAGTGTATTCGCGAATTGTATGACGCGGAAACATTCGTTGGCTTCGGTGCTAATCGTTTTCGTGTGTTGCCAAGCTAATAAGAAGCGTGGGCTGGTTGGTAGCAGTGAGATGTGACTTCGTGTCGGGTACCAGCGACGCTGACACATTGAGCTGTCAGTGGTCTCATTTCCATTCACGTACAAGACAGAAACTCGAGCGTGCGTTGCTGTGGTGATCGAAAAAAAAGTTGCATGATTAAGTGCTGCTGGTATTGCCTGCTATTTCACTTCTCGCTTCTTCTGCTTCTCTGCCACGCTCCGTAGCACATACTTTGTTTGGAGGCATTCTAACACACACATTCTTAATTTATAGTTCATTCTGATACTCATGGCTATAGGCATACAATGGCGCTTCTTCGTCATTTTACAGTTTACTATAACATAACGCGCGTTCTGTTTACAGCTGGACAGATAACTTAAAACCTTGTGAGGAGCACCTGATTTGAAATCAGCTGCACGACGACACGATTGTTGGAAGAGAAGATCACCACATGTATGCACAGAATGAAGGAAGGTGCGCTAGTATGATACGGCACTTTGTATAGAAGAAATGCAAAAAGTACCTCATGTGACTTATGAGATCTTTCAGAGCTGTGCATGTATTTATCTGTTCCTCCAGACTGTAATGAGCTGAAGATATTCGATGGTTCCGAACATTGAATATTTGTATGTGTTTCCAAGGAGTCCTTCATTTCTGTTCAGTTTTTTAGTATATGCATTAACTTGGATTATATATACGCATGCACTTAAGCATCAGTTTAGTTCTGTTGGAAAACTTGGCAAAACTTCTGTACGGTGCTCTGGTGCAATCCTTTGATCGGTATCTGTCCCATCAAAAATTTTTGGCATGCTTTATTGCATTATAGGGTATTTTGACAATTGATGACATGTGAAAGCCACAGTGCTTGGCTGTAATCTCAAAACCAATGTATGTCTCATCAAGAAGTGTCAGATGCATTTTGTAGATGTTAAAGGATATTTAAACTACCAGCAAAGGGCTGAAGTCTTCAATGCAGCACCGATCCACAATCACCACTTAGCTTAGAAGTCATTTGTAGAGCTCTCTAACACGTTCAAATGAAGTTATCAAACACTGGATTGATCTACTTGGTTTGATTCCTAATACCAGTGTGTCTGCCTTTTTGGAGGCACTTGTATTATAATGATGTCCTATTTCTCTCATTTATTACAGGGGTGCACTTAAGGGTAGTGATATTTGTTTACCTTGGCACACTTGCCCCGCCGCGGTGGTCTAGTGGCTAAGGTACTCGGCTGCTGACCCGCAGGGCGCGGGTTCGTATCCCGGCTGCGGCGGCTGCATTTCCGATGGAGGCGGAAATGTTGTAGGCCCGTGTGCTCAGATTTGGGTGTACGTTAAAGAACCCCAGGTGGTCTAAATTTCCGGAGCCCTCCACTACGGCGTCTCTCATAATCATATAGTGGTTTTGGGACGTTAAACCCCACATATCATCATGAAGGAATCCCTAATGGCCGTTCCTTTCAGCGCAGATGGGAAGAAAAAGGCTTGCGCTGTTTTGTTCAATGCCCGTGGCATTTTCATCTCCCCCTGTGCACCGTGGACTGCTCTCGCGTTGACTAAGGAAGAGGCGCTTGGCGTGCCGTTGGACTAATTTGTGGTCTAGTATGCATTTTTCGTGCGCGTGAATTTTTTTTTAATTCAGTGAACATTTGTGTTGACGCCTGCGCCTTTTTGCGGCCTTGGCCCTTCAGCAAGAAGTGATCTGCCGTTGTGTCCTACTGTGCGTTTTTTTTTTACAGTGAACACGCTTGGCTTTTAAGTATATTTGGTGCCGCCAGTGTCTTGAGCCCTCGCCTTGTCGCTCGACGCGATCGTCTTTGTGTTGAACTACTCGCCCCCCCCCCCCTCCCCCCTTTTTTTTAACTTAGCGGCGCGGAATGCTCTGGCGACCACGTGTTTCAAGACGTGATCGCCGCGATCGCAGTGTGTTGTACGGCTATGGCTAGTGAAAGCAGCGCATGTGAAACATCGCCGCACAGCGCGATCGAATGCGTCAAAGACAATGAGAGCTCATCACCTGACGTCGACGTGCTTCGAGCAAACATCACCGATGAACGTCACGCCTGCAGCTGGGTAGAAGACTACGGCTTGAAGACGAATACGTCATGGGTTGTAGACTTCGTCAAGCCAACAGCAAAGTGTGAAAGGTAATGCAAAAAATGATGTTATAACTTCAAAAATAACTTACGTCGTCTCCGGTGATAAAACTTCATGTTTTGCGGATAATGTCCAACGATGCGCCGTCTCAATGGTTGTGGACAACGAGGAGATGATCGGTACGAGAGGGCTAGACTCCACTCATTTAGTGACATTTCTCAAATATATAGAAATAACGAAACGCGCATTCCCACCGCCTAGGCGCAAACTGGACACCCTTCAGGTTATTCACCGGAGTTGCCTTCAAACCAAAACTTAATGCGCTTACAAGTGTCCTCGCAGGGGAGGGGGGGGGGCAGAATAGAGTGCATTTTTCTTTTTCTCAGAAACACTACAAAAAAGAACGAAAAATTAAATAAACCTGGTACAACATGGCCGTAAGTTTTCGCAATGACATCCGCGAGGCAAAACGTGTCTTCTATAATAATAGAGGAACCACCTCAAAGCATGTATTCTGGGACTGTGAAATAGTTGAGAAACAAGTTGTATTACCCCCCCTCCCCCCCGCACCCCCCAGATGAACTACAGGCACAGTAGAGACTGCAGTGACTAGCTTAGATCCCCAATACCAACTTTTAACATTGTGCCGATTCCAGGAAGCTATTGTGAGAGTGTCTCTCGACTACCCCCGGTTTGGCTAATACAAAAGCAATTCATTAGCAAAATATTTAGTAAAATTGTCTCACTCACCAATTACTGTGCCAGAAAACTAATTGATTGAATCCCCTTTTCTTGGAATTGTGAGAGCATCAAATGTTTACCATAAAGTTCTAGCTTGCATAAATAAGAGCTGATGGTCATGATAAATTCAAATGCAGAGTTTGTGCAGGCTTTACAACTGTGATCTCTTGTTCAAATTTCAAGTGTTGTGGCAAGCCTCTAAGATGTGTCCACGGTAGCTAGTAGCTTTGCAGCAGGATTGGCATTTTCCGTGATTTATTTATCCTAATGATGACAATGCAGTCACTGAACAAGTGAAAATGAAAGCTCACGAGAGACACCCTGAGATCTGTAAGAGCCCCTTGATTACTACTAGGAACCTGTACTAGTCCCGAAACGTCTCTCATTTGTTTTCGCCTAAACTTGTTGGGTGACTGGAACTTTATTATCATGTTTCCTCACCATCTGAACTGTCGTCAAATTCTAACCTACAAGCTGAAAATGTCTTAAATGTGCGTCGGTCATGCATGAAGTGAATTTAATGAGTGCATTTTTGGCAGGTTTGTTGAGTTAATCCTTTCAGATGCCACCTGTGAAGAACTGCCTGTAAATGTGTCAAATTGTCACATGATTTCAAGGCTGTCTATATTCTATTGCAGCAACAATAATTTTATAATAGATTGATTTAGGCGTTTCATAGCAGTTAATTGAAATTGAGCTTTTATGAAACATCTACTTATTCTAAAGACATTCATATTTGATTCTTGCATATATAGAATGAAATCTCAGACTAGATATATACTGGATATTGGTTTCTAATTTTAACGATATTGAGAAAAGAAAAAAGATATTTCGAAGTGGCTCCAGCGAAGCGCTGCATTGAATGACTCGTCGACTATGGTAGTGCTTCTGGAAAAGTGATTATATGCAACAGTAGTGTGAAAACTGAAGTTAAAGACACGTTTATTAGGGAGGAGGTTGATTATTTCATCTAAACTTCATTGTATCTTGCACTTTTTTAGCCCCTAGTTGACACAACTAGCAAAAACAAGTGATGTACACAATTGTGTACAAAGCGTCTAAAAGGGTTAAATGCATTGCAAGGAGATTTGTGCAGGTACCTAGTAAGTGCTCAAGTAACTGGTGTATTTTTCCTTTGATCAAATGGCATTTGCAGGCAAAGCAGACCCCTTTCCTTGCTGACACTGAAATTCTAAATTCATACTGCTTTGCAGGATGGTGTTCCACAAGGTATGGCGCTGCAAAGAGGCAAAGCGGGAAAAATCATGTGGTGAGGCTGCAGCACACTGTCTAGCAAAGATTGACCTCAAAATCAAGAAGGTCAACAGAAATACAAAACGTAAATGATGCCTTTTTACGTGGGGAAAATCCACTGCCAGCTGCGATAAAGCTCTTTCATCACAAAAACCACAGCCACAGCACTGCAGCAGCAGACGCACTTTCTCGTCTTACTCCAACAATGCAGACCAGAGAGACCTTTTTGGCATACTTTGACAACGGCATGTCACCAGCTGAAGCCATCAGGCTTCACGAGAGCAAACTGCTTGTGCAAGAAGATGGGTATGCTCTCGTTGCCAACTCTGCAGTGAACCCATTGCCTCCTGCCATATACTACTGGCACAGGCTCTGGAGAGAAAAAAACTTTGGAAAGGATGTAGACCCCCTCTTAAAAATAGCTGAGAAGATGCCACTCTATGCTAAACATGGTGAGTTGACTATTACAGCACTGCATTTACACCATACGTTCCATACTTGCTACAGCTGTCTAGTGGTTATGGTGCTTGACTGCCAACCCAAAGGTCGCAGAATTGAATCCTGGCTGGGGCAGTTGCATTTCAATGGAGCCAAGATGCTAGAAACCTGTCTGCTTAGATTTAGGTGTGTTTAAGAACGCCAGGTGGGCAAAATTATGGTTGTCTCCGTATATAGTGTCATGATATCGTGGTTTTGAGACATGAAACATTATTATTAATATATTTGCATTATTAAAGGCTATTAAAATCCTAAGCCCTAATTTGCATGCATTTTTAGAAGACTTTTAGTTACAACAAATCTTGAAATCCTTTTTCTAAATTGTTGTGTCAGTGCAGCACTTGATTCACAGATTTTGGACACTGCTAAAGCACTAAGAGAGCTGTAGAGGTACCACACATAGCGTTTTCAGTCACAAAAGATAATACATCAAATCTTATAACAGTTCAGTAAAGTTTACAATATTAACATGAGACATTCATGTACTATTGTGGCCAATGTTTCAAAGGGAATCCATACAAGTTCCTAGAATGAAAAGTCATATATCACGCAGTTGCATATAGTAGAAGCACCATTATTGCACAAGCAATAGATGACATTCAATGCTAGCAAAAAAGTTCAGCATAGAGTAATGGCGAACAGAGCTACTTTCTTTCGTAAAGGGTCATAATGTCATCACCAGGGTGCTGTAACAATGTGTAGTCGATGCAGGATGACATGCCATAATTTTGCCTGTAACGAAATTGAAAAGCACATAAAATCAGTGCACAGAGATCTCTTTATGAAAAAACTATCATTCAGTCCCACAGTGAAAACGGTTTGAATACTCCAACATGCCTCTATATTAATTGCATACTAGGTGTCACTTAGTAAATATGCTTGCCTGTTTATGAAAGTTTCAAGTGACGAATAGATGAAAAAAGTGGAACAAGTTCTGACTGTTTATTTTGCTCTATAATATTCACTTCCAGCTTAAATTACTAATTTGTAAATTGCTAAGAACACTGGATAATAAATTTGTGGCAAAACAGAAAATGAGTACCACATCCCAGAGCTTCATTTTCACAAAACAACTGAGTACCATACAAGCTTTTCCAACTATCTCTTGGGCTAACTGCACCTCAGGTTACAGAGTTGCAGGTGGTGCTCCTCTGACTATTACTCATCAATGCTGTACAGTTAGCATTTGGAACTATATGTGGGCTATTAATGGCTTGTCACCAAACATTTGGGTCAACAACAGCTCAATGGTCACAGCACGCTACAGCTGCACCCTGGAGTGCTTAATTCCAGCATTTACATGGTGTGGATGAGATTCTAGCTCGCATCGGCATACAACTTTTCAAAGTGATACCATAAAAGCTGTCGTCAAATAAGTGGATGTGGAGCCCCTGTAGCCCAATGTAATACACAATTTTTCATTGAAATAAATACAAAGGTCATACAAATCAATATTTTCATAACTAGGTATTTATTCAGCCGATTCAAGTCTTCAAAAAATATGTCTTCCTGTATTCTCCCTCACTCAACCTTTTTTCAGATGCTTGCTTGAATACCAATGTAAAAAGAATTCTTTACATTGACTGTGCTTCAGTCATGTACCAGTTGCTGTACCTCTTCATGCGGTAATTACTTCTTTCTGCCCAATTTTTCGTCGGAAGCATTGAGGCAACATGCACAGGTCTAACGCCCATGAAGCAAATGACCTGCTATTCACCCATAAGTCATTAGTATCTGTAATTGTTGTGCAGGCAACCTTAGAGTGAGGACCATCTTCTACAAAATTACTCTGCAGACAGCATTCTCAACTACCTAGTCTTGATAAGAGGTATTCAATGAGCTCTTCCTGCCAGGCAGCACCAGTGCGTGCGCTGGTCTGTCGTGCGCTGGTCTGACCAGTCAGTCACTCAGTCAGTCAGTCAGTTCAAATTATCTCGCAAGCGCAATGCGCATATTAACTACTGGTTGCTCAATGCTTTGCATTTTCCGACTACATCGACAACGACAAGCGCGTCAGTCAGTTCAGTCAGTCAGTCAGTCAGTTCAGTCAGTCAGTTCAGTCAGTCAGTTCAGTCAGTTCAGTCAGTCAGTCAGTCAGTTCAGTCAGTCAGTCAGTCAGTTCAGTCAGTCAGTTCAGTCAGTCAGTTCAGTCAGTCAGTCAGTCAGTTCAGTCAGTCAGTCAGTTCAGTCAGTCAGTCAGTCAGTCAGTTCAGTCAGTTCAGTCAGTTCAGTCAGTCAGTCAGTTCAGTCAGTCAGTCAGTCAGATCAGTCAGTCAGTCAGTCAGTTCAAATAGAAGCGGCTAAAAAATAGAGGCGGCTAAGAGTGTAGCTGTCGTCGATGTCGCTACCGCTACCATGTGTATATCTCTTAACCTGAGTAGTATGCCTTTGTTCCCAGGCCACCGGTACCTGGGTCCCGGGAATCCACTGCGCAACGGAGATCCGGTGGACGAGGACGACGGCATAGCCAATTCGCACGACGAAGCCTACGAGCGAGCCACAAGTCACGAGGACGTCTTTGCGGCTGACCAAGCATCTGCAGCTCTCTTCTTGAACGACTTTACACGAACTGCTAACTGGCATTCTGCATTAGGTGCGGTCGGTCTGGGCACGAAGAATATTGTAGAACAATACGTTTTGGGCCGCAGCCTCTATGGAATGCCAGGAGATAGACGGACACGTGCACATAACGGGCAATCAGATACAGCAGACGCAAAGCGATACCAGCCTGACTCAAGCACCGGCGACGCCCAAATGTCGGCGCAGATGCAATCGGACGCTCCCGTCCGTCCAGGTGGAGCAGGAATTGGAGGTGACGGTGAAAATTCCGCAGAACACGTTCAGCAGATTTTGCGCGTACCTCGCGACCACGGAGTGGTCACAGTGTTCCGTGACAGCAAAATACTCACCACATGGGCCTATGCAATGCTGAAGACGAATTTAGTGTATGACACCGAGAAAACGTTTCCAGGAGTTCTAACTGGCCTCTCACGCTTGCCAGTGGACCGACCGTATCTTTACATTCCTCACGGCACCTACCTTAACTTACCGTCTCACACAAGAGCAGTGCGTTGCACTGTCAAGGTTACTCCCCATGGTCTACGCACACCTTGGAAGACTGGCTCTTCGGTTGTCCAACCTGTCAACTCTGACATGCTCGTTTATGGTCTTAGCTCCGTCGGATTGAACCACTCCTTGGATACAGGCATGTGCCGCGTTAAGAAAGGCGAGACAAACAACCCGATGAAACCGCAGTCTTACACTCCGTTTCAGGAGAAGGACCACGCCGATCTGGCTAAGAGCTACTGGGGTCTTAAAATCACGCCGGGAAACGAGGAGCAAAATGGCGACGACGAAAAGAGCATACCTGCGTGCATGGGCGTGCCGCGACACAACTTTGCCGACGACTTTATTCACATTGACAAGGCTAGTGCCCGCTTGACCAAGTTTGTCAACCAGTTTCCCTTCAAAGGCCACGTGGGCACACCCATAGTCAACTATGAGTATCAGTTTGGCGGTGACGCGTGGCTAAAGATGGGCCCTACTTACAACGCAGGGAATGAGTTGCTAACTCGAACACACCTAGGCCTGCCTACTGACGTTGTATCCTACACTACTAGCAACCTGTCAAACTACGAGTCGTACGAGCAAAAGCCAGATCTGAACGTTACCATGCGTCTTCGGCCCGACGATATGCACACGCGCCACGTAAAATATTTAGACCCTATGGAAAATACTTACTTTACCCGTGGTTTAAAACCAATGATACATTCCAACATTCAGGCGAGTTTGAGTTTTGGTGTATTGGCGGTAAGCAAGTCAAACAAGGACGAACCCGGCAGTACCGAAACTTTTCCAAGATATTGCCGCTTTTTTTCAAATTGATACAGAATTGGTGGTTCATTCTGACGTGGACACCATAGTAGCCAACAGCGTGACTCTGCCGTTAAGCGTGGGGCCATACTTGCGTCACACCAACGAAAACATCAAAGCAAGTTACAACAGCCTCACACGTCACGGGCGTCCAGTAAACCTTGCTCGCACGGAGACCGAGGTGACCGAACACAAGTCCGAGCTCCAAAAAGTGGCGGAAGCGCAGCGGCGTTCCTTGGCCTCGGTGCCTTTTCTTCCACAATAAAAGCAAGATGAAAGAAAGCTTTTCGTTTGACTTTTTATTACTGCAGCGTCGCTGTCGTTGTCGTCGAAGACTAAGAAGGGATATGTTTAAATATATATATATATATACTTTCTCTGAGTGGAGCTACAACGACAACGACATACAAGAAAAAATATGTAGTGAGCCCCTGCTTTGCATAGGGCACTCGCGGAATATTAACTAAACCAACGCGCTTTGCATATTTATCTCGCAAGCGCAATGCGCATATTAACTACTAGTTGCTCAAGGACTGGGTTTTTTCATAGTAACTAAACCAACGCGCTTTGCATAATTATCTCGCAAGGGCGTTGCGCATATTAACTAGTAGTTGCGCTAGACTTTCCTGCAAGCCACCACGAGAGGTATATAAAGGGGTCCCTAGCAGCTCAAAAAACGCAGTCGCCAACCGGCTGTCCACTCAGGAGGACCTCAAGCGGACACTAAAGACGCCTTCGGTAAGACCCTTTTTTACCTAATTATACTATACTCTGAATTGTTGCTTTTTTGCTCTTTGAATAGAGACCATGGCAGAACCACGTAAACGTCAGCATGATGAACAAGAAGACGAGGTACCGCTATATTATCAATTGGAAGTGCTTTTTGGTGACGCCGTCTATATTCCCAGGGACAAACTACAGAGTTTATTGGTTCGAGCCACGAGAACCGTGCCTATGACATTAATGAAACCATGGCGACACTTGCGGTGCCTGATCGAGGCGTGGGAGAAGTATCAAATTCAAATGTGCCCGAACCAGGAACAGGGTCTAGAGGAGATGGAAAAAGTTTACAATCCCCTCCCCGCTGGGCATTGCAGTTACACTCAATTCCAAAACGAAGAAAGCTTCTGCACGATGTGTTTCCCGCTCGAGACGACGGAGAAGCTCAGACAATTTGTAATGACATTGTCAGAGGATTCGAACAAGGACCCACCCAGTACGGAGTCGCAGCCGTCGCACTCCACACACGAGGAACCACCCTACCACACGTCCACGTCCTACACGACTGCAGCTGGAGCAACGGCACATGCCGATGTGTTATTTTCGCTGGCTTCGTCAGACGACCAAATCGCTCGTCAATTTGGTCTACAAACGCCAGCGCATGGGACCTCTACAATCTCGTCCAGTATCTCAATAGTCAGCCCCGACTATTGGAATACCTTAAAGTGGGAGGAAGCGATTGGGGTAGCGACATTAGAAATGAAGTTTTGGGACAATTCCAAGGTCCTGGACACGAGCCCGGCCGAGTTTTGGAAATACTGCACCCGAAACTTCCGCATTCAGTTGCATGCGACGACGCCCAAGGAGGTCAGACGAGCGGTGGAGACGCTGACAAAGTATGCGCAAGAAAGGGTACAAAGTGCCGAAAACGTGCAAAAGGAGCGTCGGAAGAATCCATCTACGACTGGCTACGCGAAAACCCCGTATCGCCGTTGAGCAACATTGTGCGCACCCCCAAGTGGCTGGCGGACCCGGTATTTCGGTTTATTCGCCTGGACGACAAGCGCCTTCAACGAGCCATACAAGTGTTTAATGATGAGATGTGTTCGTACTCCACTCTCGACTTCATTGAAATGTACAAGAACACGCAACCACTCTTTGACGCTCCACACGGTGACCTCGCTACCTTTTACATGGATGTACCCGCGTCGTTTGATGCCATGATGGAACTTTTAAACTTTCAGTTTCATGGCATCCACGAGGAAGTGTCGGCCTTTGTCAACAACTTGTACAGCCTGGTCGAGAAGGCGATCCCGAAAAAAAATTGCATGGAAATCGTGTCCCCTCCGAGTGCAGGCAAAAACTTTTTTTTTGATCCTGTTCTTTCATTTTACATTAACCGCGGTACCATTCGCAACTTTAACCGCTACACTAGCTTTCCACTACAGGACACCGTGGGCCGTCGCATCCTGGTATGGAACGAGCCAAACTGTGAGTCATCCGCTTTCGATACTGTCAAAAAATTTTTTGGTGGTGACGTAGACTCGGTGGCTGTCAAGTACACTGCTGACCAGACCATTTCCAGGACACCCGTCATTGTGCTCTCAAACAACGAGGTGTTTCCAGATGACGAGGCCTTCAACCACCGCATGTGGCGCTACAAGTGGCGGGCGTGTCCTCCTCTGAAAAAATACGACAAGAAAATTCACCCGATGGCCCAGGTGCTCCTCTTTGATAAGTTTGTCACGGAAGAAACATACGTCGGCACGCGTCAGCTTGATCAATAAACAGTTTTTCAACCTAACATTCTGAGTACTTGGTCAATGCTTTGCATTTTCCGACTACATCGACAACGACAAGCGCGACAGCTGTCAGTCAGTCAGTCAGTTCAGTCAGTCAGTCAGTTCAGTCAGTCAGTCAGTTCAGTCAGTCAGTCAGTCAGTCAGTCAGTCTATTTGAACTGACTGACTGACTGACTGAACTGACTGACTGACTGAACTGACTGACTGACTGACTGAACTGACTGACTGACTGACTGACTGAACTGACTGACTGACTGACTGAACTGACTGACTGAACTGACTGACTGACTGACTGACTGAACTGACTGACTGACTGACTGACTGACTGACTGACTGAACTGACTGACTGACTGACAGCTGTCACGCTTGTCGTTGTCGATGTAGTCGGAAAATGCAAAGCATTGACTGACTGACTGACTGACTGACTGACTGACTGACTGACTGACAGCTGTCGCGCTTGTCGTTGTCGATGTAGTCGGAAAATGCAAAGCATTGAGCAACTAGTAGTTAATATGCGCATTGCGCTTGCGAGATAATTTGAACTGACTGACTGACTGACTGACTGACTGAACTGACTGACTGAACTGACTGACTGACTGACAGCTGTCGCGCTTGTCGTTGTCGATGTAGTCGGAAAATGCAAAGCATTGACCAAGTACTCAGGATGTTAGGTTGAAAAACTGTTTATTGATCAAGCTGACGCGTGCCGACGTATGTTTCTTCCGTGACAAACTTATCAAAGAAGAGCACCTGGGCCATCGGGTGAATTTTCTTGTCGTATTTTTTCAGAGGAGGACACGCCCGCCACTTGTAGCGCCACATGCGGTGGTTGAAGGCCTCGTCATCTGGAAACACCTCGTTGTTTGAGAGCACAATGACGGGTGTCCTGGAAATGGTCTGCTCAGCAGTGTACTTGACAGCCACCGAGTCTACGTCACCACCAAAAATTTTTTTGACAGTATCGAAAGCGGATGACTCACAGTTTGGCTCGTTCCATACCAGGATGCGACGGCCCACGGTGTCCTGTAGTAGAAAGCTAGTGTAGCGGTTAAAGTTGCGAATGGTACCGCGGTTAATGTAAAATGAAAGAACAGGATCGAAAAAAAAGTTTTTGCCTGCACTCGGAGGGGACACGATTTCCATGCAATTTTTTTTCGGGATCGCCTTCTCGACCAGGCTGTACAAGTTGTTGACAAAGGCCGACACTTCCTCGTGGATGCCATGAAACTGAAAGTTTAAAAGTTCCATCATGGCATCAAACGACGCGGGTACATCCATGTAAAAGGTAGCGAGGTCACCGTGTGGAGCGTCAAAGAGTGGTTGCGTGTTCTTGTACATTTCAATGAAGTCGAGAGTGGAGTACGAACACATCTCATCATTAAACACTTGTATGGCTCGTTGAAGGCGCTTGTCGTCCAGGCGAATAAACCGAAATACCGGGTCCGCCAGCCACTTGGGGGTGCGCACAATGTTGCTCACCGGCGATACGGGGTTTTCGCGTAGCCAGTCGTAGATGGATTCTTCCGACGCTCCTTTTGCACGTTTTCGGCACTTTGTACCCTTTCTTGCGCATACTTTGTCAGCGTCTCCACCGCTCGTCTGACCTCCATGGGCGTCGTCGCATGCAACTGAATGCGGAAGTTTCGGGTGCAGTATTTCCAAAACTCGGCCGGGCTCGTGTCCAGGACCTTGGAATTGTCCCAAAACTTCATTTCTAATGTCGCTACCCCAATCGCTTCCTCCCACTTTAAGGTATTCCAATAGTCGGGGCTGACTATTGAGATACTGGACGAGATTGTAGAGGTCCCATGCGCTGGCGTTTGTAGACCAAATTGACGAGCGATTTGGTCGTCTGACGAAGCCAGCGAAAATAACACATCGGCATGTGCCGTTGCTCCAGCTGCAGTCGTGTAGGACGTGGACGTGTGGTAGGGTGGTTCCTCGTGTGTGGAGTGCGACGGCTGCGACTCCGTACTGGGTGGGTCCTTGTTCGAATCCTCTGACAATGTCATTACAAATTGTCTGAGCTTCTCCGTCGTCTCGAGCGGGAAACACATCGTGCACAAGCTTTCTTCGTTTTGGAATTGAGTGTAACTGCAATGCCCAGCGTGGAGGGGATTGTAAACTTTTTCCATCTCCTCTAGACCCTGTTCCTGGTTCGGGCACATTTGAATTTGATACTTCTCCCACGCCTCGATCAGGCTCCGCAAGTGTCGCCATGGTTTCATTAATGTCATAGGCACGGTTCTCGTGGCTCGAACCAATAAACTCTGTAGTTTGTCCCTGGGAATATAGACGGCGTCACCAAAAAGCACTTCCAATTGATAATATAGCGGTACCTCGTCTTCTTGTTCATCATGCTGACGTTTACGTGGTTCTGCCATGGTCTCTATTCAAAGAGCAAAAAAGCAACAATTCAGAGTATAGTATAATTAGGTAAAAAAAGGGTCTTACCGAAGGCGTCTTTAGTGTCCGCTTGAGGTCCTCCTGAGTGGACAGCCGGTTGGCGACTGCGTTTTTTGAGCTGCTAGGGACCCCTTTATATACCTCTCGTGGTGGCTTGCAGGAAAGTCTAGCGCAACTACTAGTTAATATGCGCAACGCCCTTGCGAGATAATTATGCAAAGCGCGTTGGTTTAGTTACTATGAAAAAACCCAGTCCTTGAGCAACTAGTAGTTAATATGCGCATTGCGCTTGCGAGATAAATATGCAAAGCGCGTTGGTTTAGTTAATATTCCGCGAGTGCCCTATGCAAAGCAGGGGCTCACTACATATTTTTTCTTGTATGTCGTTGTCGTTGTAGCTCCACTCAGAGAAAGTATATATATATATATATATATATATATATATATATTTAAACATATCCCTTTTTAGTCTTCGACGACAACGACAGCGACGCTGCAGTAATAAAAAGTCAAACGAAAAGCTTTCTTTCATCTTGTTTTTATTGTGGAAGAAAAAGCACCGAGGCCAAGGAACGCCGCTGCGCTTCCGCCACTTTTTGGAGCTCGGACTTGTGTTCGGTCACCTCGGTCTCCGTGCGAGCAAGGTTTACTGGACGCCCGTGACGTGTGAGGCTGTTGTAACTTGCTTTGATGTTTTCGTTGGTGTGACGCAAGTATGGCCCCACGCTTGACGGCAGAGTCACGCTGTCGGCTACTATGGTGTCCACGTCAGAATGAACCACCAATTCTGTATCAATTTGAAAAAAAGCGGCAATATCTTGGAAAGTTTCGGTGCTGCCGGGATTGTCCTTGTTTGACTTGCTTACCGCCAATACACCAAAACTCAAACTCGGCTGAATGTTGGAATGTATCATTGGTTTTAAACCACGGGTAAAGTAAGTATTTTCCATAGGGTCTAAATATTTTACGTGGCGCGTGTGCATATCGTCGGGCCGAAGACGCATGGTAACGTTCAGATCTGGCTTTTGCTCGTACGACTCGTAGTTTGACAGGTTGCTAGTAGTGTAGGATACAACGTCAGTAGGCAGGCCTAGGTGTGTTCGAGTTAGCAACTCATTCCCTGCGTTGTAAGTAGGGCCCATCTTTAGCCACGCGTCACCGCCAAACTGATACTCATAGTTGACTATGGGTGTGCCCACGTGGCCTTTGAAGGGAAACTGGTTGACAAACTTGGTCAAGCGGGGACTAGCCTTGTCAATGTGAATAAAGTCGTAGGCAAAGTTGTGTCGCGGCACGCCCATGCACGCAGGTATGCTCTTTTCGTCGTCGCCATTTTGCTCCTCGTTTCCCGGCGTGATTTTAAGACCCCAGTAGCTCTTAGCCAGATCGGCGTGGTCCTTCTCCTGAAACGGAGTGTAAGACTGCGGTTTCATCGGGTTGTTTGTCTCGCCTTTCTTAACGCGGCACATGCCTGTATCCAAGGAGTGGTTCAATCTGACGGAGCTAAGACCATAAACGAGCATGTCAGAGTTGACAGGTTGGACAACCGAAGAGCCAGTCTTCCAAGGTGTGCGTAGACCATGGGGAGTAACCTTGACAGTGCAACGCACTGCTCTTGTGTGAGACGGTAAGTTAAGGTAGGTGCCGTGAGGAATGTAAAGATACGGTCGGTCCACTGGCAAGCGTGAGAGGCTAGTTAGAACTCCTGGAAACGTTTTCTCGGTGTCATGCACTAAATTCGTCTTCAGCATTGCATAGGCCCATGTGGTGAGTATTTTGCTGTCACGGAACACTGTGACCACTCCGTGGTCGCGAGGTACGCGCAAAATCTGCTGACTGAGTTCTGCGGAATTTTCACCGTCACCTCCAATTCCTGCTCCGCCTAAACGGACGGGAGCGTCCGATTGCATCTGCGCCGACATTTGGGCGTCGCCGGTGCTTGAGTCAGGCTGGTATCGCTTTGCGTCTGCTGTATCTGATTGCCCGTTATGTGCACGTTTCCGTCTATCTCCAGGCATTCCATAGAGGCTGCGGCCCAAAACGTATTGTTCTACAATATTCTTCGTGCCCAGACCGACCGCACCTAATGCAGAATGCCAGTTAGCAGTTCGTGTAAAGTCGTTCAAGAAGAGAGCTGCAGATGCTTGGTCAGCCGCAAAGACGTCCTCGTGACTTGTGGCTCGCTCGTAGGCTTCGTCGTGCGAATTGGCTATGCCGTCGTCCTCGTCCACCGGATCTCCGTTGCGCAGTGGATTCCCGGGACCCAGGTACCGGTGGCCTGGGAACAAAGGCATACTACTCAGGTTAAGAGATATACACATGGTAGCGGTAGCGACATCGACGACAGCTACACTCTTAGCCGCCTCTATTTTTTAGCCGCTTCTATTTGAACTGACTGACTGACTGAGTGAACTCACTGACTGAACTGACTGACTGAACTGACTGACTGACTGACTCACTGACAGCTGTCGCGCTTGTCGTCAGTCAGTCAGTCAGTCAGTCAGTCAAATTCAGTTCAGTCAGTTCAGTCAGTCATTGACTGACTGACTGAACTGACTGACTGACTGACAGCTGTCGCGCTTGTCGTTGTCGATGTAGTCGGAAAATGCAAAGCATTGAGCAACTAGTAGTTAATATGCGCATTGCGCTTGCGAGATAATTTGAACTGACTGACTGACTGACTGACTGACTGACTGACTGACTGACTGACTGACTGACTGAACTGACTGACTGAACTGACTGACTGACTGACAGCTGTCGCGCTTGTCGTTGTCGATGTAGTCGGAAAGTCGATGTAGTCGGACTGGTCTGTCAGTGATCTGGGTTATGACAGCGTGTTATTTGGTGGCGGTGCACATCACTAACCCATTTTCTTATGAAAATATTAGCAAAACACACACTGCCCAGAACTTTGGTTGTGGAATGACGATGTTTATGTGCGAAAGCACAAATATGGCGACTTCCATGCTAGGGCCTCTTGCATATGACGTCATGTGATTACTTACATTATGTAAGAATAAGACAGTGTTTTACTAGATAAAGAGTACTATAGTTGAAACCTTTTATAAGAGACACTGATATAAGAGACGAATGGGTATAAGAAACACCAGTGTGCTTAGAGTAAAATACGGATTGATAGGAAAAATGCATACGTGGTAATCTGCATTAAGAGACAAGAATTGCTGCCCGGAGAATGCCACTTATAAAGGGGTTTAGCTGTACTAGGCATGGTATCTGGAGAAAAAGTCAGTATTCTGTAACCACATTTGTATCTTAGCAAAAGGCGGAATCTGATACTTTTGCAGATGGTTACTCACAAGACTGATCCATTCAGTGATTTGACTACTGCATCTCACTTTCCTTGTTTTTTTTAACACTCGGTGGTTGGACCATGCTTACACCCCAAAGCCTTAAAAACAATTGTTCTGGAAGTCGCCCGCTAGCATTTCACAGTGTGCGATTCCCTGATACAGCTCTTTTATAAGCCACTGTGGTAACCATTTCGATTACATTACGAAGCTGCGGCACACCGTAAAAAGTGCGATTGCATCATCCACAGGTTACATCCACAGATACTTAGTGACTTGCCTGCTCTGGCTGCAGCAATAGTACCTTGCTGTTAAAATTTGATGCTTTCGACCCAGGAAAGGATGTGGCAGGTTGGTATTTTACCATAGAGCACCTGTTCTAGAATAAAAAGTTTTTTGTAGAATGACCATATAGAGGCGTCATGTTGAGCAGTGAAGTGCATTTACAGGAGTGAAATAGCATGGTGAAAGAGTAGAATAACAATCATTAGTCACGCTATGCGAACTGCATAAGTTTTCCCAACTATCACGATGTTGCTTGGTGGTAATTGTTCAGTATCATTTGCCATAGCACAAACAAATAGCACATAATGCTTCAAAGATATGTAGTGCGCACCTCACTTCTTTGTAAAATAATGAATAACTGCACAGTGGGTGCTTTCCTAATTGACAAAAATGATAATGATCTATGGTGTAATAAGTACCCTGTAAGTTCACTGGTAGTTACACCAAGAGAGATTAGAACGGGGTCTAGAAAGGCTGCTTTTCCAGCTTTTACTGTGACTGAGCTACATGTGTTGTGAATGCCTGGTTCCTTTATATATATTTTTTTAGAACAATGATAGTATGGATGCTGCAAGCTTAAAAACAGTCATAAAATTTTCTCAACTTCTCACAAAAGTTATATCACTCACATTTATGCCTCACAATAGGCAGCTTATTACAGATTTCAGTTAGAGTTACCGAACATAATAGCTGGTCCTCACAGGCAATACAATTGTCAACCGTCACTAATGTAGGCTGTGGCTTCATGATTACACATGATGAGTTCAGTACTTTAGATCTATAAATTTACGTCACAGAAAGTTTGATTTATGGCCTTGCTTTGTTCAACACTAACAAACTGAAATCACTACTCTTTTCTTGTGCACATAAATATGATAACATATAGCTTTGGGTTCAGTTCCTGTCGACACACAGATCCATGCTCTAATACATGTTTTTACTTCTGTGTACAGAATATGTTGCAGTGTTGTTTCTTTTTCTTCAAATTTGATCCCTTTCAAAAACATTTTTGCATTTCTTTACTCGTTGCAGACGTTGATGTCAAACTGGGCCGCTCAGAGGATGGCCAGTACTGGGTGGTCTTGGTTGCGACACTGATCATGAGACGAGCACAGCTGTTAAATGCAGCAAAAGAAATTATTTTTATTGATTCGACATCATCGTGTGACACATCACGAAGCACCGTGACTGTTCTTCTGGCAGCCACGAATGCGGGTGCCGTACCCATCGCGGTATTAATTCATAATGCGCAGTCAGCCCAAGGCTATTGCACGGCCTTTACGCTTCTGAAGGACACCTTCCCAACCTGCTTTGGGGGGCTCAGTGTAAGTTACTTAGCCGATAAAAACTCACAAGTTTGGATTCTTGTCAGCGTTCAAATTCGTGCAGGCTTTGGTGTAAAAGAACAGCAACCATGTGTACATTAGTAGTTTATGACTAGAGGCCAGATCTTTACACACTGCAAAAGAGTGTTTTTCGTGCTAAATATAAACAGGCAAAACAATTTTTATATATCAGAAATAGGCTGGCAAAACATTTTTTACTCCCTCATGTCGTAAATGCATGCCAGGACATCCCAACCTGTATCTAGGACAGGAAATCAAAAAATGTCGCACCATATCAGCGCACTTGTTTGAGGTAGCCAGCACATCCTATTTGACCCCTGCTAGTGGCAGTTTTCCATTAACTTGGTTTACCTAGAAGATTAGCTTAAACACCATGGAGTTCCGAACAGTCAATGTTGCATGGACATGAATAACAGTCTGAAAATGCACTCTAATAAGGAATTCAGGGTTAAATAGTGGTAATATAGGTGCCAATTGTGAATATAAGCATTGATAGCCACTTATCGGTAGTCAGTCACAAATGCCGAAAATTGGCACTTATACACCTTGTCAATGAAGGCTTTCTGGGTTCGGCATAAGACCCTGTAGGCTGTTGTTAACATGCGTGACCCCTAAAAATTGCAGATACACCTTGTCAATGAAGGCTTTCTGGGTGCGGCATAAGACCCTGTAGGCTGTTGTTAACATGCGTGACCCCTAAAAATTGCAGGACTGAAGCTGTGACGTTGGGTTTAGTGCTCCAGTGCAAACAGGCAGTATAAAAGCACTTATCAACCTCTAATTCATGCTCATATATCAAAAGTGGTGCGATAGGAACACAGGGAACAAAAAAGGAATTAGCTTGAAATCCGCTCTCTACTTAAGCCCTCTAGTACAAGGATAATTTCAAAGCATTGTGTTTTTGCTATAAGCTTCTATGATGTGTTTTTCACATTCGGTCAATACATATTTTTAATAAGTATTGCGCACTTACTTTTCGGTACTTGAGGAGTGATTCGAAGTAAGTCTCTACATTGGTTCGCCCTAAAGTAAGTCTCAACATTGGTTCGCCCTAAATTAGAATATGCTGCCTCGGTTTGGGATCCTGTATCTGCCAATCTAATACACTCAGTCGAAATGGTTCAAAATAATTCTACCCGCTTTATTCTTTCCAACTATAACCGCACCGCAAGCATATCGGCAATGAAATCTAGCTTGAACCTACCATCTTTAGCATCTCGCCATCAGTTTCTTCGTTTGTGTCTTTTCCACAAAATATATCACCATCCCCAATTACATAATGAATTTATTTCACTACCAGATTATGTATCACCTCGTCTAGATCATCGTCACAAGGTCGGAGTTCCATTATGCAGAACAAATGGCTGCCACACATCATTCCTACCACGCACGAGCATCGAATGGAATCACCTTCCCGCATCAATAGCAACTATCTAAGATCATGAATTGTTTAAAAACGCCATTAGCTAAGACTGTATGAGTAGGAGCCGCACCACTGTGATAACTGCATATCCATTGCTGCATTTCTGTATTCTTTTTTTTCTTTTTTTTCTTTTTGTGCTAATACCACTCCCCTCTGTAATACCTCCCGGTCCTGAGGGTACCAATAAATGAAATGAATTATTTTTGTAATAGTTTTTGCAGTGTTATTTGTATAAGTTTACTTGATATTATTCATGCATTATTGTCTGCCATTCCTGCTGCTTTGCCAACGTGTGAACGGAATTGGGACCTCGCCAAGCTCTTAAACTTTTAGTCCTGTACTCCTCCTAATCAAAAGGAAATAAAATGATTGATTGATACACATCACATAAAATACAGCTTTACTGTTACTAGTTGAAATGTTGAAAATCGATTGTTCATTGTCACAAGTGGTACGTTGGCAAAACAGGACAAGCTGTTAATGTTACATTGAATAGGCATCGCATGAACACAGGGAAAAAATAACCAAAAGCACTGGCACAACATTTTATTGTAGCAGTTCACGACTTCAACTGTATACCTCAAACTTTACATCCTACAAGCTACCAGTCCCCAAGATATAGAAAATGTGCAGTCACACCATATTAAAAAGTTTAATACACTCTGACAACCATAATTCAAAGACACGTGTACAACCCCACCCCCCCCTTTTTCATGGAATAGCCTCTTTCCTATTGTGTCGTGCAACCTCGGGTGTCATTTCAATTCACCAGTGTATTCACGATGCCTGTCTATGCCACTGGATGGAGCGAGGTGTCCAATGATGTCCGTTTTCTGTAGCCAAACTGTGTGGCCACACAAGTCATGTGACTCATGAAATGCTTGCCAATAACCCCTTTTTCCCCTCCTTTAAAATGTCGTAAAATAAATGTTGGACAACATTCTCTAGTATCGCCAGAGTTTCGTCTGCGTGTTGCCACTCTACACACCGTCGTGTTGCCAGGCCTCTCCATCGGCCTGCCACAGGTCACACCATACTACCTGGCAATAAAAAGTTATGACCAACTCAATTCATCATTGTAGTCTGTCATCGTCTCCTTGTACCCCTTCCCCACTTTTTTGCAGTTGCCCTCTCCTCCTGCTTAGCTTGGATTGCAGGAGAGGGAATGAAGCGTACACACATAAGTGCTAAGGGAATCTGTTACAGCACCCACACTTTGTCAACCATTTTGTTATTACAGAGCGTGGGCAACCTGGATATTTGGACAAAATGGTTTCAATTCATTAACAAGAGGACAAAGAAACATCGAGACAAACAGTGATCCTATTTGGTCGGTTTTGAAAGGCTAACCACTTTTATATGGAAGACACTTCACTGCAGTCACTGGCCACGTGCCATGCTGTCTGACACTTTTGAAAAACGTATTCGGACAGTTCGGTCAATGAGCTGCGCATGCAAACATTTCCGTTTTCACTTATATATTCTATCTGTAGATTGCTTACTCAAACGCCGTCAATAACCTTGATGATGCTGATGAAGACCACGACGCATTCTATTATGTCTGTATTTGACTTGATTCATGAAGTGAAAGAATAACATGGTTTCTTAATGCCAAAAATTATTAATCACACAAACCATCATTGAATGAAGACTGTGCTGACACTGTGCTCCATCAGTGCACTCCATGCCACTGCTATTTCAGACATGAAGAGCCTGACTGTGTTACTGCTATGCCTGGACACTTGCTTAGAAGCAACCTCACCGAGCTTCCTGATATGTCCACAGCTGAACATACTAGGTGTCGATGAGCAGTGCATGTGCTAGACTGTCTGCAATAGCTCCAGCTTGAGTTGCCTGGATAGGAACCATGTTCCTTGAAGGCATCTGTGTGGTTAATCTAAGGCACGTTCATCTTAGCACTGGGGCTCTGTCCCGATATACACCGGGATCTATGGTGACAGCGTCGCTGCACAGCTGATGTGCCGTGAGTTAGCGAGTGTGCTGTCGGTGCGTGAACAGACACTAGACTGGAGCGTGTTTTATATGTTTCTGCATGTGCAACGTGCCTGTCAGTTCCATCCTGCGTCCACATTGAAGCCTCTATCTTTTGGTGAAATTTTTCTTGTGTGTAAAAGGCACAAGCCCACATCATTACCACAATCACAGACTGAATTCTCTTCACAATATTGTATATATGATGTAATTTAACAATAAAAATCTGATCAAAATAAGCACTTTATGTTTTTATGTTGAGTGGCTTGGCCATTTTGTCATTCCCATAACACACAGGACCAGTTTGAGCATGACAATCTCGTGCAACTTTCAGAATACATGTACTGCAATCAGAGACTGCATGAAAAATCACTGAGCGCCATCTTCTTCCATATCTTGTGCATCTCTGATGCCTAATAGCAATAATGTCCAAAAAGGTGACAAGTGTTTTAAACTGGGCTTGCTATTTCCATCAGATTATATTTGACTGAGGGTTGCACCTCATTACATCTTTGCCTTTGGCATGGAGAATAAATACTTGTGATACTTTTGCTGTTCCTTTGTCTAAACCAGTTGATCTAATTTGTGTAATAGCTCACTCGCATTACAAAATAAATACCGAGAAATCTGAAGCCTTATCAGTCTTTGTTGTAATTTCTCACGTTTCATACAACACTTTGTAATGTGGCTTTCCCCATCTCGCACATCCTGTAGAACTTCGCATTTTCACCGAGAAAAAAAGTTACTAGCATGCTTGGTAATTAATTCATAACGCCACCGAATTTGGTACATTTTGAAACACCACTTGCCCCCAGCCCTTTTGAACTAGCTCAAATGATACGAGCGACAGTATTCACAGCAGCGCAAGCACCATTACTGCGGACTTTTTTTTTTTGCTATGTGTGAACAGCATGCCTTTGCATACGTTTTTGTGTGTGTGTGTGTGTTTGTGATCATGCTGCTCGACCAATAGGCGCCAAAAACTGCGGGAACTAATACAGCGCTCCCATCAGAAAGCTTCCCTGATGCTGTTGCGAGTGAAATATGGTCAACTGGTACAAGATGCAACTTACGAAGGCACCTGCACGAGTTCCTTGAGAAAACAGCTACTACTGAACTGCAAACACATCAAGGTAACATGTTACGCAGTACCAAAATCGGGTTTTTCATCTAGTTTTGCAACAGACAGTAGTAGCCGCACTTATTTCAAACACATTATTGATGAGAATTAATCGTGGTCTCCTGAAGGAATCAGTTAGCAGCGCTATTTTTAGGTAACGCAACAGGGTCAGCCAACACGTTTTTAATGGTCAATTCAATTTTTGTGGAAAAAGCGTTCCGATTTTTTTGGCACCCCTAACAGCTTTCGTGTGGCACAAGACTGACGTGTACCGTGTAACTTGTTTTATCAGAAGCGGAGTTAATTCTGCACAATAAATACGTCTGCAGCGTGCCCGAGGATTCTGCAGTCAGCCGCCTTTGTCATTATCGAAGAAACAGGGCAGTAGTTGGTTACTGGTAGCAAAACAAGCCCAAACCTGTACTCCTGGTTTCGTGACTGGTTGGGGCTCTCTCCATGCTCCAAAATCAGCTTGTACAAACACTTGTTTATTTTCACACTCATGCTAAACATTACCTGGTTGTCAGAAGCGTATTTCTGCACCATAAATCACGAAATGACTGCAAATTTGTATGTGCAAACGCCACATGAGTCATCCGCGAGTGTACACAGATGCCGTATTTACATACTGCCATCATTTTCTGCATTTTGCTGTTGATGTCGATGATGATGCCAATGCTTTTATTTTCAGACTTTCAAACTTTTACCTGCTAACATTCACAATAATCTTTAAAATTATAACTCTTATTTTATTACTCACTACTATTCATAATTTTGTGTAGCATTTCAAAATGTATACGCAACATAAAAAATTTTTTTTTTACTTTTACACAAGTTTTGGAGACAAAATCCGAGTCAAGATAAACCAACACACAAGCAACATGGGCGCCTTGAAACGGTGCGTTCGCAGTGCGTGGTTGCTTGTTTTACAGACCTCCGTGTTTCGTAATGTCTCTGCCATTGACAACTTGTGTTTTCTTGCTCTGCCACAACTAACGACGAAAAGGCTCTAGCATTGATAAAGACGTCCTGCGAAATAGCGGCTCAATTAGGTTACTGTAGTCAGGTCGTCTGCAGCTCAGTGGAGTATGTCTTCAGCCACTTTCACTGTCACTGCCCTGAGTATATTTTATGCATGCATTTTTGTTCTGCCTTAACATTTTTCTTCTAGCTGCTTTGATGCTGCCATGTTTTTTTTCTTTTTTGATGCTGCTTCTGCCATTTTTGCATTGTGGTTATGTAACTCTCTTTTTCTTGTTGACCAACGTTGTTAGTTCAACAAATTTTATTTTATGCATTCATTTTGTCAACTTCATATGTTGCCTCTATTAAGCTTTTTCTAGTTGGGAAGAATTTAGTTCGCTTCTTACCTCTGTGCACCATTGCTGCTACAGAAATCATTTCATTTCGTTCGTTCTCTCTATGTCGTTATAATTTCCGTTTTCTAGTACATCGTCCTATTTTTTAAGGGCTATCCTGGATTCACGCTAGTCGATCTCGGCAAATATTTCTTGCCCTAATTTTACCTAAGTGGGCCAGTTTCTTAGTGGTTATAACTAATAACTATTATCTTAGTCGGCATGGCTTCAGAAAAGGTTACTCATGTTACACTGAGTTATTTAGGTTCATGACTAATATTCACTTAATCTAGACACAAACGATAGAACCAATTGCCCTTCTTTGATTTCGCTGTGCGTTCAATGCTCAAACTAATTACCATTTGATTTCTACATTGTCTGTCCTTTGTATTCCTTCATTACCACCATCTTGGCTACAAAAACTTTCATTCTTGGTGGTCAGCTACATCTCGTCTAATGTTTTCGACATCACCTGCAGTGTTGCCCAAGGCAGTGTGCTAAGTCGGTTACTCTTTCTAATGTACATTAAAGGGGCCCTGCAACACTTTTGAAATGGATGTCACTGTGGCTTATGATGCCTCACAAATCACATACCGAAATATTTTTTTTGAATATGCCAATTACAAGCGGAATTCGAGGAATTTGTTGAATACTTCAAGCGCTTTCTCTTTTCGTAAAAGCGAATGCACTGAAGGCAACTTGGGTAGGGACACAAGGGGGCAAAAAGATGCACCCTTTTGTCAGCGCACGTCATGACCTTGAGCACTTTCCTTTTTTTTTCTTAGAATGCATGGCTACTTTCAGGGTGAGCACAAGCGCTGGCACATGGCAGAAGTTGCAGTGGCCACAGTATTTGCATAGCCTATGATGCTCAAATCAGTCAATGGCTGTGGACTCGGGTATGACACAGTAATCCAGGTATAAGGCATCACCTGTAGAGAGACGAGGGAGCAATTGCTGGCCCACTTTGAGAATTGTGGAATTTTAGACTGCATGCTGCACTCTAATGTTTTGCTCATGTGGCTTTGGGAGCTGCGACTACCAATCAGCAGCGTTTTCTGACAATGCTAAAAAAGAAAGTGTTGCAGGGCCCCTTTAAGGACTTACCCGCTGACCTTTCATCCTTGATTTAGTTACATGACAACAAGTCTATCACCTATTGCAGTATTAATTTATGGGCTAGTTTTTCTTTCTCTTTTTTTGATGATCATTTTATTTCTCAA
>WOVY01003307.1:0-152992 GCA_013436015.1 Rhipicephalus annulatus | reverse complement strand
CTTTTCAGGTGGAAAGAGATTCGTTACAAATTAATCCACGATTTTTTTTTGCCTAGTATTCTCATCATCATGTGCACTATAAAAAAGTTTACTACAGGCTTCGAAGCGCGAATTTCGCTTTATAATTGTGTTTTGGTGTTGGTGTTTTCATGCGCGAGAATATTTTTTTTTAAATATTGTAAAAATGACCGTATGTTCGTGGTCTCGCGTTAGTAGCTTAATGTGGCTGAGTATGATTTCCTAATATAATGCCCGGTATCGCATTACGTGAGCAAAGCTACGAGAGATGACTCGAAGTGTTATTTAATGCGTTGTCAGCCGAACTTGATTGAACATACTAAAAACAAAAAATATGCACAAACGTAGTTGAGACAATAATGACACTTACTCCCTCCTACTGTCTTTGTTTCTTTTAATTATTTATACTAATCAGAGCATCAAGTTTCACATTGAGTTAACATTTATTCCAGCACATCCATTCGTCTTTTAGGAGTGACCACCGTTTGTTTAATTTTAAATACTATCAATTGTTAATAGAGAACACTGCGTTTAAAATGCTTCAATTAGCAAGCGCGAAAACAGACGTACTCCAGAAAAGCTTCTTTTTGATCAAGTATTCAATATATTTTGCCGATAACACAACGCTGCTCTTCGTGCTATAGCGGCTGAAATACTTGAGGAATAGAACTTTAAACCTTATTGGCTATAATTCTTGAGTTAGTTCATGCATACCTGACATATTTTTTACTTGTTAATATTTGGTTTCGGGCCATAAATCACTGATTGAAGCAATCGCGTCATGTCTTATATGAAACCATAGCTCTTTAGTAATAAAATTTTCTTTCTTAAGGTACAAAAGTACTACCTAAACTTGTATTACATGACTGTATAGATACCTTAAGATAGGTGATAAGATGACGGCAGAAGCGTATAGGTAGATTATTTTTCGGGGGGCGGGGAACTGATGTGGCACTCTTTTACTGCGCTATACTGGCTATATACGTATAAATAGGTACGTGCAATGAAGCGGAAATAAACCTTTGTTGCAAAGTTTCTGTTTACATTCGGCGAAATTCACTAGCGTACGCCAGAAGGCATAGCGTGATAATTAAAAATTAAGCCAGTGCGATTTAGAATGTGACTGCTTCAGTACATTTAGGCGCATTCAGCAAAACATAACGGAAAGGATATACTTACCTCTACACCAGAGTGTTCTAATATAGACATACGAAGCTCCACATGTGAAATCGTTCGATAACAGCAGCGAGAAAGCGCGAACTACACGCGAACTCGACGTGACCACGCGTGCCGAGATTTGTGGACCAGGCTGTGAGTCGGGAGGGATTTATTCCTAGCCCAATTGCTTCTTACAATCTAAAGGGCGGCTTGATCACCACACACACTGGGCCACTTGGTATGTACAAGCAAAGAAGCGACGCGGTGGCTTGACCCCACATGTTAGCGAACGCGTCGCATGATCGTGCCGAAAGTCAAAAGAGGCACGACGCTGCTTTGGCGAGTACGTCATACCGCCACGGTACGGAATGCACGTGCTGCTTAAGGACAATAGTGAATACTGGCTGGAACGAAGTTCACGCCACTTTGCTACCACCCGGGGCACGTGCAAACAAAAGGAGAAACGAGGGCGAACGGGTAGCGAAAAGCATCACTCGAAATTGCCGCCTTGGTCGAGCCGCTCAAAGTCTTATGACGAACTGCGTGACTCGCTTGCAAGATACCATCTCGAGCACTTCCACCAGTGCCGTCGAAACTGGCTGCTAAGTGTTTCTTGCTAGCGAGGGTGATGCATCTTATGGCAGCGAAGTCGTGCACGTTTCGAGACAGTGCGTCCGTTCTCACAAGCGATAATCAATCACGACATATCACGGAAGGGGGAAATTGGCTACACTATTTGATAGCGAACTCCCAATAGTTTTGGTTTTGCTGCAGTTTACATATGTTTTTACTTACCTCTCTACCTGTTACCGAATCCAGGTTTTAAATTACATTTTTATGCCGGAAGTTAGCTCCGCAATTTATGCAAATAACATTAAAACTACTTTTTATTCAGAGCGTAAGTTTTGAATGTATAGGCGCGCTTATTCTGACTTGCAATACGGTAGCGCGAGGCCTCTCGAGCTCAAAGTTTGCGCATGGCTTGAAATTGTCGTCATTTTAACAACTAAATATTATTTTCTTATTTGGGATCATGGCCAAGTGAGAGAAAAGCGTTTAATATAGGAAATAAGGGCTAAGAGAAGCCAAGCGCAATCTTTGAACTCGTGAAGCCATGAGCTCCCGTGTTGCAACTCGCGTGACACATATATTATTACTCACATATTATTTGATAAACTAGGCGATGAAAGACCTAGATTAAGAGGTTAATTTGCAGCATCATAGTGCGAACAAGGTGATTTTTTCCTACATATATTGGCCCTAATTCACTTGCTGTATCCCCGCTAGAGGCATGCTAAACAAAGTTGGACGACCTTTCAAAACTGTGGTTACCTCACAAACTATAGACTCCGTTCACCTGACAAGTGTAACGCGAAACACCTTCTACCACCACCACAAACTCGCCCTCTAATACATCTTCCGTTTACCTGCTTGACGTACGGTACAGCACGACAGTATTGCCCAGCACCGCTTTCACGTCCAAAAAATGATAACCACGTATTCCAGGCGCACACAAGCCGTGCGGGGGAAGTCTTCAGAGCACCGGTCTTACAGCGACGTCGACCATCGAAAACCGGCACGGTAAACGGAAGAAGCAGGGACACCGGGGCTTCCAAAGAACGCGTGTGCGCGACTTGCCGTAGCAGGGGTGGTAGAGTAGGGTCGAGCCAAGGGCAACTACAGAGCCACCCGGACATCACCACCACCGGTGGCGGGAGAAGCGTGATGCCGATAACGTGTGTGCCTACCTCGGACGATATCCGCCTTCATGACGACGCGGTAGCCCTTGACGACGGCCCACTGTCCGGCGCAGGAGCCGGCAAGGAGCAGCGAGACCACGGACAGGACGAGTCGTTCGCACCACATGGTCATTCCTCGTTGACGTCTGCCGGCCAGACTGACTGGGGGACCGAGGCATCCGCGCCGTTTAACCGCTTTCCCTTTCGACCGGCGGCAAGAGGCCGTTCCACTTCTTCGGCCGTTTCTCCCTCGACTTTCTCCTCGCCGGCAGGAAGACGAAGGAAGACGCGCCGCCGAGGCTGTTCTCACCTGGACCCGACGCCACTCTCGCTTACACCGCCGCCGACGTCACTTACTACCCACATCGCGGGTTGCTCCCGACTTCACGGCAGCCACTGCTGGCTGAACGCTTGCGGCTGCCTGCTGCGCTTTAATGGGACGTTCAAACAACACTTCTTCGGTGATAAAGCCGACGCTGCAAGGAACCGTGACAAATTGGATGGGGCCCAGTAGGTGGTCAACCCTATATCTTTCCTCAGCAGGACCTGTCCCACCATAGTTGAATGCACATGTGTTAAGACCACGCAAATTCTGACCGCCTATTCATGTTGAATAAAAAACAGTTTATATCGAACCTTTACATGCCTCTAGAAAAGCTGGTGGTGACCAAACGCAGGTCATTAGTGAGCGGCACGTCAGTGATTCATTATCGCTTTTCCATCGATTCACATGCTTGTGTTCGTTTGGACAAGAGAGGTGGGGTTGCCCTGCCATGGTGGTCTATTGTAAGGTACTCGGCTGCTGACCCGCAGGTCGCGGGATCGAATCCCGGCTGCGGCGGCTGCAATTCTGATAAAGGCGGTAATTTTGTAGGCCCACATTTGGGTGCATGTCAAAGAACCCCAGGTGGTCGAAATTTCCGGAGCCCTCCACTACGGCGTCTCTCATAATCAAATCGTGGTGTTGGAACGTTAACCCGCCAAATCAATCAATCAAGAGACGTGGGGTCGCCATGGTAAAACCATACCCCACTCCTCTCCCCTTAAATTGAAAGCCTTGTGCATGCTCATTAGGGGTACATTTGTCTATCTGATCAGCTATTCGGAGGCAAAAATATTCACTGACCTTTGCCTTGATATCTTTGTGGGAGGCAGTGGCTTGACCTCTGCCTGTATTGACCAGGCGTTGGCCCAGACAGACAGACAACATTGTAGCTTTGTTCTTGAGATTAATTGTAGTAGGGTTCACATGAGAGTGGCTGCTGCTTGAGAAAACCGTTAAATACCGGAAAATCAAATGTTAGACGTCCCACCAACCATTGAAGATAATCCCAATGTGTGTCTTCCACACGAGCTTTGTTCCCCGGCTAGCGGCTCGCTTGTAGAACCACGATGAAGTTTCTCGACGTAAGAGACTTACAAGGCGTCACAATTCACCAACTAGCCAACGAACTCACCCTGTTAGGCACACTGTAAAAAATCCTACATCTTTATACAGCCAGTGGAACTAATTCCCCCAAAGATTTGACAGATTTGTTACCATAGTTTTCTGCATTCCACCTTTTCGTTCCCGATATGTTTGACGGCTATTCTTCAAGTACAACAGCTCCGAGTGGCACATCATAAGTTGCCGAAACGGCAGACTGCACTTCATGAACTCAAAGAATTTTGCATTCAAACTGGACTCTAATGTCAGTGTATGCTGTTTCGTGGACCACAGCAGTTACTTTACAAATTCGAGTGCTTTGTTTATTGATCGAACGAACCCGCAAGCACAATAGAGCACTCAACAGATTCTTCGCTTTTATCTTCGTGCGAAGTACAAAAATTATCGTTCACTTGTGCGCAATATAGCTCGTTTTGATCGAACACTATAATCGCATCATCACGTCACGATTCATACAAGTGTGGCAGTTTGGGCTAGTTGGTATGAGATCACGATAGTTATAGCGCGAGAACAGAACGATGACAAAGAGTCCTCCTTGACTCTTTGTCGTCATTCTGTTCTCGTGCTATAACTTTCGTGATGTCACGATTCAGCTCACTTCGGTGCAACCAGGGCCTAGGGTGCTACATGAAGCGGGTGCTTGTTTCCTTAGCCTGCACATGTCTTTAGACCACTGGACCTTGTTCTGTAAATGAACTTAGAATCAGACCAAAACATTTGTAAGTTTAACCAGATAAGACATGCAGCTGAGGACTGCAAATTCTCTGTCGCGGAGCTGAGCGAGCAGCTGAAGATTGAATTGGGTTTGCTACTTCAAGTAGTACTGTGCTGTTCTAGTGGCACTGTACTAGCGGTACTGTGCTACTGCAAAGTGGTACTGTACTGCGAATGGTGCTGTGAAAGTTACAGCCTGATACGGTGTCTCGGCACCTTTGCTAATCTCAATTTGATTTATTTCTGCGCTTATAGTATTCAAGTGAGCTTAGAATTAGGAGGGGTTTACGGATTCACATTTTTAACGGGTCCAGGTCATACCACAAAAACACGGTATTCAGGCACGTACCAAGCGCCGGCTCTCAGCTGCATAACCACTGTGGTTGGTATGCTACACGCATTGGTCACGCAAAATAAACGTCACTTGACAATCTTTGCTTGTGTTCGTGTATCATAGAGTGCTTTGATGTATTTGTTGGTGCCCCCGCTGCGGCGGCTGCATTTCCGATGGAGGCGGAAATGTTGTAGGCCCGTGCGCTCAGATTTGGGTGCACGTTAAAGAACCCCAGGTGGTCGAAATTTCCGGAGCCCTCCACTACCGGCGTCTCTCATAATCATATGGTGGTTTCGGGACGTTAGACACCACAAATCAATTTGTGGCGGTGCCCTCAAAAGAATAGAGTACCTCAAGATCCATGTCCTACTGTGAGGGTTAACCGAAAATTTCCACCAGTTATCCTCCTCGACTTTTTTCTTGGTTTCTTTGTCTCATCCTAATCACGAACACTGAAGCAGCATGTTCTCATCATGCCCGAGATAAACTGGCTGTCCATAGCTGTCAATGATGATGCCCAATGCATCTCATTTCCGCATACTTTACCGATAGTGAGCCACGTATTTTCCTAAATAAGCACTAGAGGGAACTCAGGTGCTAGTGCCTATGGGTGATGCAACGCACGGCGCTTCAGCGAGCATAAGAATGATGGGTAGTACATGGATTTTTCTAATCTTCGTACTGCTGGCTCCGTGTGTGTTCGTGTGGCTTGAAGCTGCTTTCTCACGAAACAAAAATCGGCAAATTTTCAGCGGTTGTGCTTCACCACCTTATTGTTTTAGGCTTACCTTACTAATCGGGTCACAAATTTCAAAAAGGTTCGTTCTTCCCTTCGAAACAAAATCGAAACACAGCAGTAAACGAAGCCACAAAGCCATTCGCCACCCGCAAGTACGAAGACTAGGCAAATTCGTGTACACCTATGGTCATCATCCGTGGTCGCTGAACGATGGCAGCGCCAGAGTTCCCTGTAGTTAATTTTAGGAAACTCTATGTATTGAGACCTATATGTACAGATGTAATCTATTGTGCTTGCTTGGTCATGTAGCCATTTTCTGCGCACTGATTTTAAGTTCCAGTGACCGCTCCCGCAGTCTTGCAGAGAGCACACACGCGATGACCACCCGTAGTGCATGCCGACGGCGACGGCTGTTTGAAGATCTTGCGTTTACCCTTTCAGTCACGACACATCCGTACGAAAGCTTTCTTTATGGCTTCGTGTTTGGAAGGCTTCTATTTATACTCTCCGTCTTCCAGTAACGAGCAAGTAGTGAAAAGCGTTTCGGGGTCGTAGGGATGTCTTGACGTTGCCATAATTTTGCGACATTGTGCTGCACAATCTCGCGCACCAACTCTCCAAGTGTGAAACCGAAGGCTTATGCTGTTACTAGCCGTTGAGAAGGTCAAGCATCAAGTCGCGCGACAAAATCCTTACAGCACCTTTATTAGGATACAGCTTCAGACGTCTGCGGTATTTCCGCATCAAAATACAGATTTACACAAACCTGCCCAAATGAACGTCATGAATCAGACGGCATGAAACCACGCCTTTGGAGAACGTTGCCGAGTGCATGAGTGGGACTATTTCTTGGCGTGTAGGCAACCTACTGCCACACTTAGGTCATTTAGGCAGGGCCTCTTCAAACTTCCTAAGTTCACTCCAACTATATACATATATACATTGGAGCCAGGCGGCGTAGCCAGAAATATTTTTCAAGGGGGGGGGGGGTTGATTTCGGGAGCGGCACGCCCTTGAGATGGTCATTTTTCGCTTTCTCTGGCATGGCGAAATAATTTCGGAGGGTGGGGGGCAAGGTCCAAGTGTGCTACCTCCTGGCTATGCTCCTGATTAGAGCGTAATATGTTGCCTCTAGTAGCCCATTATTTTCGAATAAATCGCTTAAAGACGCTACAGGAAGCAGAAATGTTGTTCGTGGTTCCTATTGGCATGATGGCGGTGACTGATATCAGTACAGCCGTCAGCACCGTTAACACGAACCGTCCGACACGTTGCTTCTCCTCGTTTCGACTGACGTCAGCGCTGCCAAGTGTTGGACGCGGTATATTTGTTACAACTAACGATATGTGGAACGCGCATAAATTTCGTTATTATTTCTGTTTCACTTCTGCCTGACTCTATAGGGTCGAATGCTCTCACTTGGCGAGTCCTTTTCTCACGTCCGTTCGTTCTTGCTTCCGTCTGTCTGTCTGTCCGTGTGTCTGTCTGTCTGTCTGTCTGTCTGTCTGTCTGTCTGTCTGTCTGTCTGTCTGTCTGTCTGTCTGTCTGTCTGTCTGTCTGTCTGTCTGTCTGTCTGTCTGTCTGTCTGTCCGTCCGTCACTCACACTAGCGCCACCTGCTGAGTAAATCATGTAACTAGGGTGGTTATGCACCGTTCATAGACATGCATGGGCAAACACACGGCTTTAGAACCTTCGCCCCTAAATGTCAGTCTACGCAGACATGGGCTCACCTGTCGGGGAGTCGAATTTGCAGGGGCGATGAGAGGTTTACGGCGAGCGATGAGACAAAGACGCAGGCTGGTTTGATGAGGCCACTGATGACTTGCCGAGGCTGACAAGAAACTCTGAGCCCCGATGAAGGGAGGGAGCGAGGAGGAAGAGGGCGTCAGCGGCCCCGTTGAGTCCATAGCTACTTCCCGTGAACCGCGTCCCAAAGCGTCGACACTCGGGCTCTGGTAATGCGACCACGTTGAACACCCAACCACTTCCTTTCTTCTTCTCCTGCACCTTCGAAGCTCAACACGGTGGCACCTTCTTGCACGTGCACGGTGTCCTCATCATTTTCTATCACGCAACACGCACCGGCCCTAAAATATTTTATGTGCACATCACATGCTACCTTTCTGGTTCAGAATTTTAGCTACCTCTAAACATAGTTTTCAGGCTACCAAAGTCCATCCTGTCATTATACGGTATTTCTAACTTATGTGTGTTACTGTCCTTCCAAAGCATACGCAACTATGTATGCGGGATTATAACGTGAACTTACGGCCTGTATTCTTAACAGAATGCATTTTCAATCAATCGCCCTGACCACGTACACACGAAACTGACTACGACTCACATCCCATTCAGCCAGTGTGCTGTGCGTTATCGTGCGTCATGAGTTATGGGCACATTCGGAGTTTTTTTCACTGCCTGCTTATCCTCGTTCCCGTACCGTAAGCCCGCGCACAAACCCTTTTCCGTGATGGCACGCACACAGCCGTTCCTTCGGCTGGGACTGCCCGAGCGGCGAAATAAATTTAATTACCTAATTCGAGGGCACCAATTGCGCTTTCGGCTAGGAAGAACGCTATGCACACTGGCTTGTTTTAGGCCTTCTATGGCGTTAAAAATAACTACATGCTTTAATTGCGAGACATTTTTGCAGACATTCGCATACCTTACTCAAGCTCGCCATACTCTCTCCCAGGTCTAAAGAAGGATCAGATACTCTCAACTTGTAAGGGACTGCACATGTCCGTAATGTCGCCTTGAAGCGGACATTTGTGTTTGCTGTGACTGCTGCAGCAGCGATAACACGGTCTCAGTTTTCACATTCTGGCGACGCCATTCGGCTTACGAAAAGGGGCCACGTTTCTCTGTCAACACTCCAGCGTTTTCGCACGTGAAAAAAAAAAAATCTTCACGACCTGTGTCCTGGGATGTTGTAGGCTGCTGTGGAAGACAGAGAATGTTGCCTAAAAAAGTAACGATTGGTATCATAATTCATGCTGATAGTGGGTAATGGGTACACTGTTATGTGTATATATAGCTTAGACGACTTTTCTAAGTACACCTGAAAGAGACCTGCTTGAGTGATTCTAGAAAAGGAGGGAAGAAGGCACCTAATTCTGTCCGCCTCTTGGGTGACATGGTGCAGTGCCTTGCAGGGGAAGGGAGGAATGATACCAAGTTGTGCGGCACGACCAGGTATGCGACATGTGTAACGTCTTCCTCCGCACCATCACGTTGTTGTTTACTCATTCACAATGTCACTCTCCAGCTTAGTTGGAAGGCACAGAGAGGAAAATTCAAAAGTTCGTTGCTTATACCAGAGGCGTAACCAGAAACTTCGTGTGTGTGTGCGTGTGTGTGTGTGTGTGTGTGTGTGCGCGTGCGTGTGTGTGTGTGTGTGTGTGCGTGTTGGGTGGAGGGCGGCGTTGTTCAATTACCCCTTATTTGTGGTCATGTGTGTGTGTTGTATGTTTGCTAGTGTATATATATACGTGCCAAATCACTTGTTGGACAGTAGGCCCTCTTGGTCGTACGGAAGCGGTCTCGGTCCTAGCTGTGTCTTTGAAATGCATGCACCTAACGCTTCTGAAGCAACCTGACGCGTATGTGGTATGGGCCGTGGGTGATTAAGGCCGTTGTTGTTCCGTAGAGGTATGCGATTGAAGAATACAAATCTGAAGTAGGTCGACTTGAAAACTTTCGATAGTTGAGGTTTTATTGCTTGTTGCGCACGCGTTTGTCACTGATTTACACTCTACATTCCGAGGGGGGAAGCACTTATCCTGCAGAATAAGTAGCACAATTGCGTGCCAGTACATATACTAAGGACAAGCACCTATATGGCGTTTCTTCCACTGTTTTGATGAAGATGTTCGGATCTATTTCTCTTTGAGAAAAAAGAAGTTTGAATTACATTTTTGTCTTTATGAACTGCTCAGTTGTGAGCTTTTTATTGCTTCGGGTGCGAGGTTTTTACATAAAATCTTGATACATTAACAGGGAAACTATAGGCAAAAAGAAGCGGCAGCATTCTGGAGCCGCGGATGCATCTGTGAATGTCGTCCAAGCTTACCACCCAGATGCAGATGTTATCAGCATAAGTAAAGACGTCACAGTGCTTGCATGAGAAACATTTCACAGGTCTTTCAGGTCTTTGGTTTGAAACGAGGAGCTATCCTATATATTTTTCTACTTAAAAAAACAAAACAACCGCGGCGACTTGTTAGTAGCTATTATCTTGATCTTGTGGTGTATATAGCAGCGCTTCTCAACAGCGAAATTACAGGGGCATCTTAGATAGGACTTTCGGACTACTTCAGAACTACCAGTCGAATTCTAATCGATGAAGAGTGAACTGTGAAGAACCATAAGCGAAGCCACAGTGACCATATACGACGGTTACGTCGATTTTGAAATGACGAAGCTAATGCAATGTTCTTTATGGGTAGCCTGAATAGAGCGACAAAAGCGCTACTGACATCCTTACGGGGCCACAGGCCTGAACTAGACGTCGTAAACAGTGTAGTGCGTGTGTGTGACTGTATGTGTTATGTGTTTATAAATGTCCACACCCGGCACCTGGAGTAGCGTGTAAGGTGGAAAACCAGAAAAACTTCTCCAGTTCTCTATTATTGAAGTATTTATCTCTCATTTTCTGAATAGAGCACTAATTTACCTTAGAAAATTTACATCGCGATTGCAGAGATTTTCGAGCACTAGCTGGCGGAAACCCAGCTCGGACCACTGCAGCTTTCTCTTTCTCTCTCTCTCTCTTATGCCTCTGAAACAAATTGATTGCTTGTTACTAGTAGCTCTGATAAGACTGGGCAGCTTTTGGTGCATGAAGCAACTGAATCAGCACTACCGCTGGACTCAGCGTTTCGATGGTGCATTGCACTCAGTTCATTGCACACAGTACCTCAGTTGCATTGCAGCTGAGGTACTGTGTAGATACTTTTTCGAACAGCCAAGAGAGGACGCCTCCCTGTGGTGAAAGCTTATAGGTACAAATTTGCCGTTAGTGCTGCTTCGTTCAGCGCAGCGCGTGTTTGCGAGAACGAGCAACAAGTTTCGAGCACTTTTGAGTGCTTGACAGGCCCATCCACGAAGCCATCCTTCTGAGTAACAAGGCTTCCCAACTTCAATCTACAATACGGTATATATAAATAAATAATAAATAAATAAATGAGATCTAACAGGCAGTAATGCCAAGGAATGTACAGGGGAAGTTGTTAGAACCAATGGAATATAAATAAGAAGAAAGAAAAGTGGATGAAAAAATATCCAGTCGTGAGCGGGAATCGAACCTACGACCTTCGAATAACGCGTTCGATGCTCTAACCACTGAGCTACCACAGCGGCCTTCCCTCCATCCACTTTTTTGGGTTTATATAGTGGATGGAGGGAAGGCCGCTGTGTTAGCTCAGTGGTTAGAGCATCGAACGCGTTATTCGAAGGTCGCAGGGTCGATTCCTGCTCACGGCTGGTTATTTTTCATCCACTTTTCTTTCTTCGTATTTATATTCCATTGGTTCTAACAACTTCCCCTGTACAATACTTGGCATTACTGCCTGTTAGATCTCATTAATATTGTGTTAAAAACACGGAAAAAAGAGCCCTAAGGTATACACTTCTTTCGCTTATTATATATATATATATATATATATATATATATATATATATATATATATATATATATATATATTGTAATGATGACAAAGCGGCGATCGTGCTCGGCGCATACGTGGCGGGACGGAAGACGAGGAAGAGAAAGCAGAATAAGAACAGCCGGCCTGCAGAAAAGGCGTTGTCTCTTATTTCTCGTCTCTACAATGGCGCAGTCGCGAACTACTGACCCCGATATCCCTGCGTCCACTACACTTCGAAGTGGACGAGTGCTCTCGAACTCCCCACCGATCACGGACGGCGTCCAAGCCTCCACGGCGGCACCGCATCATGACTGCAGCGAGGCCATTTCTCGAGGCTTCTCTCTGTTCGCCCAAGAGCTCAAGACATCCGGGTTTGGCTGCGCCTCTTTTGGATCGTTCAACGAGAACGAAATTCCATATTTTCAAGGATTCAAGGATGACCCTACCAACTGGGTAAGCGTGATAAACTCGGTTGCCCTTAAATACTCGTGGAGCGACACGATTAAGAAGTCGGTCGCTGAAGGACGTTTGCGAGGATCTGCCCAAGCGTGGCATCGTTTCCAAGGCAGTACATACGCTACATGGCAAACATGGAGCGCGGCCCTGATGTCCGCGTTTGCGCCGCTTCCGAGCGCTTACGACGACCGTTTCATGACCATGCGGTCACGCCGGCAAGGTGCAACCGAGGACGTCGCGACTTACATCTACGACAAGCTGGACCTTTTACAAGCTTGCGATATACAGTGGACCTCCTCCGCAGCCAGGCAGTACATCATCGACGGGATCCATGACTCGACGCACGCAGCCGTCTTGTCCGCCTACAACCACCCAGTCCACATCTCCACTTTCGTACGCCAGGCAATGGAGTTGCAGGACACGTCTCATCGCCGGGCGGCTGCAGTTGGCCCAAAGGAGTCAGCTTCACCGAGACGCGGATGCTATACGTGTGGCCGCATCGGGCATGGGTATAAAAGCTGCCCACAGAGCCAACCTCAAGCGATGCAATATCAATCACGCCCACTTCCAACCCTCAAGGTCCGCGTCGACGGCATCGGAGAACTGACAGCTCTCGTTGATACCGGAGCTCAACGTACGGCGTTGCTTCGCCGCCACGCCTCCGAACCTCTCCAGCCTTGGACTGAGCCACCACTGCGGGGTCTCGGTGGCGACGTACTACCGGTCGGTGCCCTAAACCTGCAACTCAACACCGAGGCCGGCAGCAAGTTTTTGTCCTCGGTGCCCGTCTTCGACGACCTGCCCACAGACATGGTTTTAGGGGCCGACTACCTGCTCTCCGGGGAAGTGCGCCTCACGGTGGAAGGAAATACCGTCAACCTCCATCCTGTGGCTCCAAGTGTGCCTCCGGCGCAATCCCAAGGTGAGCTGACGACGCCACTTACACTTCCCGCAATACTCGAGAGGCACGCATCGCTCTTCGCTGATACTACTAATCAGCTTCCCGGAACTAGCGTGCTAGTGCACCATATTACTACCGACAATCATCCGCCGGTGTCCATACCGTTACGTAGATATGCCGAACGAGAGCGGATATTAATTGACCAGCAGGTGCAAGAAATGCTTGCCGCCAGCATAATCAGGCCATCTTCTAGCCCGTGGGCAGCACCTGTTGTCCTAGTCCGTAAAAAGGACGGCAATCTCCGATTCTGTGTTGACTACCGAGAGCTGAACAAGCACACCATACCAGACTCGTACCCGCTGCCACGCATTGACGACGCTATTGACGCCGTACGAAAAGCGAGGTTCTTTTCGTCGCTAGATTTAAAAGCAGGGTATTGGCAGATCAACGTGGCTGAAGAAGATAAGTTTAAGACGGCCTTCCGAACACCATCTGGCTTGTACGAGTTTAATCGGATGCCGTTCGGTCTGCGAACTGCTCCAAGCACCTTTCAGCGTGCCATGAACACAGTGTTAGGCACACTGATAGACCGTGCCTGCGTCGTGTACCTCGATGACGTTCTAGTCATCGGGGAAACAGAAAAACAACATCTACAAAATCTCGACACGGTTCTGCAGAGGCTACACAACACCGGCTTTCGACTTAACCGCGAGAAGTGCCAGTTTGGGTTGACGACAATATCTTATCTTGGTTATCAGATATCTCATAATGGCGTACGACCCTTGCCTGAACGCATAGACGCCGTTGCCAAATACCCTGCACCAACATCTATAAAACAGCTCCAGGTATTCCTAGGAATGGCGTCATACTTGCGCAAGTTTGTACCGAGCTTTGCGTCAACTGCTGCTCCACTCACGGACTTACTGAAGAAAAACGCCCAATTTCAGTGGGGTCCTTTGCAGGATAACGCCTTCCAAACCCTCAAACACCAGCTTACACATAGCCCGGTGCTCTGCCACTTTAATGAAGATTGGATGACAGAAGTCCATACTGATGCGAGTCAGATTGGCCTAGGGGCGGTTTTACTTCAACGTGACTCGAGTGGGCGTGGGCACGTCATCTGCTACGCCAGTCGTAAACTATCGGACGCAGAACGGCATTATCATTCGAATGAACTGGAGTGTTTGGCTGTAGTATGGAGTGTGGATGAAAAGTTCCGCCACTACTTGTTTGGCCGACACTTCACGGTAGTAACAGACAACTCCGCGATTGCGTGGATGTTCCAGAAGCAGCACCTCAAGCACAAGTTTGCCCGATGGATTGTTCGGCTCCAAGACTATACGTACGACATCCGTCACCGTGCTGGAGCACAAAATCAGCTTGCGGACGCTTTATCGCGAAATCCGATCGAGGAATTCTCCACACAAAATCGAGAAACCTGGATCCTGTTTTCTCAACAGGACGTGACCAAGGCTCAGCAAGCCGATGAAAGACTCGCATCCGTTATAGACTCCATTGGCGATGCGGGACGCAATGCCAAGTTTGTCTTACGTAATGGAACGCTGTATCGGCGTCACTGGGCCGATAAAAGCACCGAGTGTCATCTCCTGGTCATTCCTGACACCTTAAGATCGAGCGTACTACGCGCCATCCATGACACTCCCGAGGGAGGCCATGTTGGCTACAGAGCCACCTTACGCAAGGCACAAGAACGTTTTTGGTGGCCGAAAATGGATAAAAGCGTGCGTTCATACGTTGCCAGTTGCGAGATTTGTCAGCAACACAAACGACGTCCTGGAGCTCGACATGGACTTCTTACGCCGATCAAGCCTCCAGAGACAGTTTTCCACACGTTGGGCATAGATCACATCGGGCCTCTTCCAATGACGACAGCGGGCAATCGTTACATTATACTCGCTGTGGACTACTTGTCCAAGTTCGTAGAGGTCGCGGCCGTGCCTTCGCTTGCTGCTAGCCATGTCATCCGATTCCTGAAAGATCGCTTCGAATGGCGACACGGTCTTCCTAACAAGTTGATCTCCGACCGGTCGACCACCTTTCGCAGTCGCGAGCTCCGCACTTACCTACAACAAGCTGGAGTGGACCATCACTTCGCGTCGGCATACCATCCACAGGCGAACGGACTGACCGAAAGGTCGAACCAGACTATCCAGGCTAGACTCGCACCGTACTGTAAGAATCACAAACGAGGTGAGGCCGACTGGGATGATCATCTCCAAGCAGCTGCGTACGCAGTGAACACGGCGGCACACAGCTCCACAGGAATTTGCCCCTACGAGATTGTCTATGGTCAGCTCCCGCAACTGAATGCTACGTTCGGTTTGGACACTCCCGTTAAAGTAGGGCGTTCCGCTGCACGCCAGACACTTTGTCGCGATATCCGTGTGGAGGCGCGTAGGAGGATTGTGCATGCTCAACAGGCACAAAAGCGATACTACGACCGACGCCACCGTCCCGCGCCGAAATACAGTATAGGTGATGAGGTGTGGCTACAGCGAGGTGCGCCATCGTCTTCAAACAAACTGCACCCAAAGTACGACGGCCCTTACATTATTTCTGAGCGCTTGGGAGATAACACTTGGCGAGTACGTTCCACAGCTTCTGATACGCGCAGAGACAAGAGAAAACGGAATAACTTTGCGGTGCATGTGTCGCGGATGAAGAACTGCATACGTCGGCAAACGTGACATTGGTTTGTGTTTTTCTTACAGGAGTAGACCAGCTGCAGCGTGGCCGAGTGTAATGATGACAAAGCGGCGATCGTGCTCGGCGCATACGTGGCGGGACGGAAGACGAGGAAGAGAAAGCAGAATAAGAACAGCCGGCCTGCAGAAAAGGCGTTGTCTCTTATTTCTCGTCTCTACAATATATATATATATATATATATATATATATATATATATATATATATATAAGGGCTCGTTTTTTCGTGTTTTGACACAATAATAATGAGATCTAACAGACAGTAATGCCAAGGAATGTATAAATGAAGTTATTAGAACCAATGGAATGTATATAAGAAGAAAGAAAAGTGGGTGAAAAAATAACCAGCCGTGATATATATATATATATATATATATGTATATATATATATATATATATATATATATGGAAGCGATAAAGCACGACGTACGACGAAACACTTTTAATAATCACATACGTTTCGGCTGGTGGGCCAGCCTTCGTCAGTGTGACACCACACTGACGAAGGCTGGCCCGCAAGCCGAAACGTATGTCATTATCAAAATTGTTTCGTCGTACGTCGTGCTTTCTCGCTTCCGTTTTTACTACGGAGCCAGTGCGCTTCCTTCCACCCTACGCCTATATATATATATATATATATATATATATATATATATATATATATATATATATATATATATATATATATATATATATATATATATATAAACAATGCACGGGGCGGAAGCATAAACATGTATCATGACACCGAAATCACTCTTGATAATCACAGTTGTGTTGGTGTTTCCTTGAGAGGCACTTCTATACATAGTGGAGAGGTGGTGCACCTATTCAAGGCCGCGATCTGTAGCAGTGTTAACAACGCTCGTGTGATGTTAATGCACTGCGTGTTTTTCACAATTCCACGTAAAAGCTCGAAGGCGACTTATACGGTGACCCTTAATCAGTAGCTTCGCTAGTGTGCGCTCCACATTCGTGGGTGAGAGGCAATGATAATTAGCGTGTCTGTTCAGTGTGCTCTTGTTATTATCGTCGTCTTTGCCTAAGGGGACGGTTCTCCTCAGACCTTCAGGTTTTATGTTTTTTCGTTTCATTTACGTAAACAAAGTCAATGAACAGGTGGCTGCATAACACCGATTTGGCTCGATTCGGAGGCATCAAAGAAGTTTAGTGCTATTGAGTGGTGCAAGCAGAAGTTGAGTTAGACCTTCGCAATTAGATTTCACGGGAAATAGCTGCAGTGAAGGTCATAATGCGTCGGGCTCCAGAACTTGGAAAATGGCTGCTCATGCGCCACGAAAACATAGATAGCCGCTTGCTAACCACCAACGCATCTACAGTGCCGAGCGGCCATGGAAACGCCACTATTATGTGCCGACGACGTATGCTGTTGCGCAGATTACTTCGATTGTGTACATATTGTAAATACTCCCACATTTTGTCGTCTGCCCGCAACAATTTCTTGCGAGACCACGTGATGAGAAGCTCATACCATGATGTGACGTCAGGGTACAATAGAAACCAAAGCGAGCCTTAAGACACACTATATGAATATTTTTTGAGTGTTCACTTACGCATAGCCGTGCGTTTTCTACGACGTAATATGTGCTATGCTGGTAAACTTGTAAACAAAGTACGTTGAATGACGAAGTTTTGTCAGCTGCATTACCTAACGCGCTAGAAATGAACACGAAGTTTCGCTCATAAGGAGGGCACGTACTGTACGAACGCCCACAAAGCAGCAAATTTTCTAAAAACAACACCGATAGCTCATCCGTCAGAGAGAGAGAGAGAGAGAAAGAGAATTATATTTATTTGCACCCGTTGAGAATGACGGGGGAGGAGGAGCCTCTGTCCCCTGCCCCCGTTCATCCCCCTAGCCGTCGGCTCGAATCTCTTGGGACTCGGCGGCGGCCAGGGCGAGACCGATGACTTAGCGTTGTTCTTCGGCGTCGTGGCTGCGTGATAAGGCCTCCCAGGATTCTACTTTCCTGCTTGGATCGTTGGAGGAAGGGCAGATCTAGACCATGTGCGCGAGAAAATTCGTCTAGCAGTCTTGGCACAAGAGCAGGCCTGGGTGGCGAAACGCTACCATCGACTACACGCACCTAGAATCCGGCGGCCTTTCGAGCCGGATGCGAGTGACAACGGCGGGTCGAAGAAGCGGCGCCTTAGGCACAGCAGTGCCGACGTAGAAACGCCGCAAACACGTTGAAGCGGCAGTTTCTCGAGTGGCACTTCGGCTTCGGCTGTGACGTCTGCAACCGCCTGTGGCCGAATGTTTGTGCTTCGCTGGTTAGCCATCTGTGCGTGGTACTTGGGTGTTGATTTTTTTCCCGATAAATTATTTTCTGTGTATTTGACACGAACCCTAAACCTACCCTAAATGAATAATAAGCCGCTCACTGTTTAAATACCCACGTGCGCTCGCAGGTGGTGTCTAACTTCTACTTCCTTGTCGATGTTTGCTCGCGGGACGAATGAGAGAGAATGAGACGAAACATGAGCAAGAATGTTCTCCAGAACCCTGGTTTGCTAACACTGTCACTGAGGCAAAACAATTTGCACGTTTAAAAGCTGCAAGACCGAAAGATAAAAAAATTGGCAGATCTGACGTACAGTGGGAATCGATAATATGCGAAGCAGGAACCAGAAATGTTGATATCTCACTTTACAAATCAGCACAGCGTTACGAGGTGGAGATAAATGATACCGTACTTGACTTCCGTGTCATGTTTGTCATGTTTGAATGTATCGTTTACCTTCATCATCTATTCACGCCACGTGACACCAAATTTAGTATATGTGAAGCTAGCGAAACGGCCGCGAGAATGCTATAAGTGTGGTATGTTGTGATGTTCTTACATGACATGCGTGTCAGGATTATCATGTTTGCACCAGTCATATATTCCGTCATTCATTGACGTCACGTAACACCAAATTTTGTATATGTGGAGCTAGCAAAACGGCCGTGAGCGCATCATGAAGGGCCCAATATACTACAATGTAGCGTTGATGCACGCGCACGCTGCGCACAGTGACGCTACGTTAGCAAAACGCGAGCAATCTTATAGTCTGACGTCAGGCGCGACCAGCGTCCGTCGGCGCGGCCCGACGGCAACCAGTGCGAAATGCGACATGCTGAATTTCGCGCCGATGCTTTACCCAGGCAACACTACGCCTCCCTCTTTTCGTCACGGAGGGACGCCTGACGCGCTGAAATGCGCATGAGTCAAAGCAATGCAGCGCGGTGCGCGCCTGCGAGTATATGGCAGGATCGGCGCCTGGCGTGGCAACGCCGCCGTGACGCGACGAAATGAACGCCGGCGAGCACGCGCACCACGTCACGTCGAAATGTATTGGCGCCTTGAGTGTGCCATGTAGTCATGTTGTCACATGACACGCATCTCATGATTATAATGTTTGCACCAGTCACATACCTTCGTCATCCATTGGCGTCACGTAATACGAAATTCGGCATATGTGAAGCTAGCGAAACGGCCGCATCATGAGCGTGGCGTGTAGTCATTTAACATGACACGCATCTCATGATTATCAAGTTTGCACCCGTCACATACCGTCGTCATCTATTCAGGTACTGTAATACTTAATTTGGGATATGTGACGCTAGCGAAACAGCCGTGAGCGCATCATGAACGTGGTATGTTGACATGCTGTCGAGGCTGTTTCACATGCCGTGATTGTAGCGAAAAAATCGTTCTGTTTGCTCCAATCGTTCTGTTCGCAACCGTCGCTAATGGCGGGTTCCTTTCACATGGATCGCGTACGGTCCGCGATTTTCGCTCTACGACTAGAGCAGCGAGTTCTTTCCACCGCTCATTGTGACGGGCACGAATGTAATGTAATAATATGCGCATTATGATATTTATTTATTTATTTACAATACCTCAAAGGCCCCAATGAAGGGTTTTTACATGAGGGGGTAACTTCATTCACGGTAACTTCATATCATGAAGTTACCGTGAACGGTAACGAAGGGCCCGCTTGTTCCGTGATTTAAGAACACTTTCCACTCTGAATTCATTTTAAAATGCACAGCGTTGGCCATTGCCAAAAGAAACACGTCGACTCTATTTCGACGGCTTGGCCGGACCAGCCCTATTTCGACGGGTCTTGATCAAAAATAACTCCTGCGGCTGCGATCAGAGCGAAAATTTCGAACATGTTGGAAGCTCGCAGCGGACCGCTGCGGCGGGAGCGAACTGCCTTTTTTTTTTCGCTGAGAGTGAATTCGCAGCCTCAAAATCGCTACCTTTAGTGTTATGTGAAATGGCCTTTACATGACACGCATGTCATGATTTTCATGTTAAGGCTGGTGCACACTGGCGACTAGCAGCGGTCGCGCGACCATTTGCGACTGGCGACAAAAAGCGACTGATTTTCACACCGACAGAGGCTGCATGCGAACGACCGGAAGTCACAATACCGGAGAGTCACGTCCGGATCTCGTTATCAGCGAAAACTCTGGAGACCAGCGCCAATCAGCTGATCGCGCCAGCTCTGTGAGCAGAGCAAACCGAGCACGCCGCATTTCTTGCTTTTATCCGTTCTCGCCAGCGCAATGAAAAAACAAACAAGAAAAATTGAGCATCGCTGATTGGTTCCAGCAGCTTTGCGACAGCAGTCGCGCGTCTGAAAAATCGGTCAGGAAGCGACTAGCCAAAGCAGTCGCTTTGCAACCGTTTGCTACTGTTCGCGACTATTTGCGACCAGTCGCAAATGGTCGCGCGACCGCTGCTAGTCGCCGGTGTGCACCCGCCTTTAGGGTCTGTTGCTTGTGTTAGCCTTGCAATCATGTCATACCATACCAGTTTTGGAACATGCCATGAGAACGAAACCACCGCAAGAAGTCCAGGACCATGAATTGTAAATCATGACATTCACGACATACATGTCATGATTTTCTTGTATGACTAGTCAAATATGTTCTTCATACAATCATGTTATGCCATACCAAGTTTGGTATCGATACCATTATCGAAACGGCCAGGAGAGCTAAAAGTCGTAGGCGGCTAGATAGATAGATAGATAGATAGATAGATAGATACGCTCAAAGTCACCGAAGTTTTCTAAGACATGACTCGCATTTAATACAAAAGCGTACCTACGTCTGTGCCTACTACGGCACGCTTACGTTTGAGTGACCGTTTCCTTTGATATATCAAACAGCTGCGTGTCTCAAAGGCTACGTATTTGTGCGCACTGCCAGCACAGCAATCAGTCGCGGGAGCTGGAAACACGTCACGACCACCATGCTTTAGGCAGCGCACGTTTTGTCACGTGGTGTGAATGCGGAAACATCACGTTTTTTTTCCCGCCATGAATAAGCAAAGACAAAGAAACAAGATAACCAATAACCACGTAGTTTGTATAAACAGAACTTATACTGTCGTTTCGGTTGTACACACACTTCCTAGGTAGCTGTAATTCTCAGCATCTCTCGGTTTTTGCGTTTTTTTTTTCAGCAGCAAGAGAAAGTGGAAAAAAGGTTAGAGAGATGGGCTTGTGCCGTGTCATTCTAAATTTTTGATGTGCTCGAAACAAGCGAAAGAATGGGCGGAAAGCGACTCGTTTCAAATGGCTCGACGCATGTATACATTGTATTAGGTTACGCCGTGGGCAAGGATGATGTGGGAGCGTGACCTCTGCGCGCCGAAATCAATCTCGAATGCGCGCTCGCTCGATGAGCCACTTCCGGCGGGGCACTTTTTCGTCGCACACCTTCGTACGTGGTTCGTTCCGCCGAAGCACATGCGTCGAGCCTCTGGCCCTCTTGGCGGCGGAAGCGCTGACATTTTTCTGTCAGACCGTTGGTCATGCATTCAGTGCTCGCCGGGTACGGAAGATTGAATTTTTTTTTTCTCTTCCACGCCCCTTTTCCCGTAGGTCTACATGCTCCGTCTCGTATGCAAGCAAACAAAACTCGGAGCAGTAAACCAAGAAACGAAGACGCAGCCCCAATGACTTTCTCACTTTATTTTATTATTTAATGGCGTTTGACTTCAGGGCGGACTTCTCGGCTACGGAAGCTGGCGGCTGTAACTACCCTTCTAGTCGATGGAAGCCAACCGCAACTGCGCAAATAAAGACGGCCACAAAGCGAGCGGGTGCTCAGACAGGCGTGCCGTGGTCCGCATCGCCGTACGCCTGTCGACGTTGTTGGTTTTGTGCGCGTAAGTTCCAACAGTTAAAGTTAATTCGTCTTTTATTTTTCCATGCCTCCTCCATCTGCGCGCCGATTCCCGCGCCCTGGAGCTGGAAGTGGAGCGGCAAACAAACAGGAACACCGAGATTGAGCAAGACAAACAAACATTGATCGCCGGAGATCGGCGCTGCCGGAGGCGACGTGCTCGCGTGTCATCATTTTGTGTGCGTGTGCTTGTCTGTATTGGGACATCGTTGTTTGTTCGTGCAGCACTCGCAGCTCGATAGTACCTCTGCCTCATAGATGAAGACGGCGAACTGCTCTTGCCGTTTGAGCTGACGGTGCGGGAAAACGCTGCGGCTGCAGGCCCGAGGCGCGTGCAGGGTGGTGGTGCTGGGATGGTCGCTGAGGCGAAGAAGGAGATAGAGAAGTAATTTCGCGTCTCCGAGGCGGACTTGCGAGTCCCAATGTGAGGTCGATGGAAGCAGTGACATTTGACAGGAGAAAGAGAACACCTCGAATAAAGAGAAGAAAAAAAAAGATGAACTCCCCACGAGCATGAAGCTGATGGATGCGGTGAAGCCAAGATGGCAGGACGAAAGGCAGTGTGAACAAATTTTTCGTAACAGATGATGGCGTGGAAAGAGGGGTTATCTAATGCGTTCACAATGTACAAAGGTGAAGCAAAGTAGAAAAGTGAAAAAAAAAATGACTGTAAGGAGTGTAACGCAAGAGTCTGAAAGTTAGGAAGAAAGAAGAGGGGGTGGGGGTGAATGTTCGTGTTTCTAGTGGCCTGTGTGAGCGCCTCGCCGGTGCAAAGTGGAGCACGTGGTAGCCGAAGTGCCGGATGGGAAGTCCCACTTCTGGGAGAGGAGGTCTGACCTCCTCCTATATCTTTTTTCTGCTCTATGGCCGAAATTTTAACGCGTGTTCCAGTCGTACAGTGTCAGGTCGGAGACTCTAAAGCGTTTGTACTCGCTCAGGCATGTAGCGTGTGAAGCGCGGTCATTTCTCGTCATCCGCCGAGCAAAAACGGACGTTAGCGGAAGATGAGTGGCCTCTGGAACGCAAAGAGCGCGTCGAGAAAAAAAAAAAGCGAAGAAGTTCTCAATTGACGTGCAGGCCTCACGGTGCGTGCCTCGTCGCAGGCGTACGCTTTTTCTGAGCCGCGTGGTCACCGGCGTGCAATATAGACGTAAGTTCGGGTCGCCCCGGACAATTATATTGCCCTCAAAGTGCCACGAACGAAAAGCTTGTCGACGTGGCTATCACACATGTTACTCCAGCCTTTTGAAGCGCCGTTATTTTCTTTCCCGCCGTTAGAGTTGCTTTCACATCGAGCGTTGTGTAGGTCGGTGCCTGCATAGTTTACACGGTGCGCATACACAAGAGCCGTGTCAAACCGTTTCAAAAGGATCTAAGTATCAACCGCCGTGTCGGAGGGCCACTAGTTCAACACTTCTGGACGAAAATGTACTTTCACATAGGAGTACCAGGGGGCATTTTGTACAGGAGGCTAGCTTAGGCGATCGTTGGGGTGCCTCCTTGCATCCTGGTAGCAGGCAATGGTATTTCATTAACCATTTACAATGGTAACCATAAACACCAATGTTATTCAGCTGGTCCAGTTTGTCGTTGGTATGCTGCAATATTCGACGAAACAGCCGAGCAAAACTGAAAATAACGCTAGTATATCAATAAACGGCAGCTTTGGCATATATAGCTTATAGATTTCGAGGGCGGGGCATGGGCCTGGTGGGCCACCACCTGGCTACGCCATGCACTGTCACTGAGACAGCATAGTTAGTCCCTTTCATATCTTCAAGCAAATACACTTTGGTGCAGTGGGCACGATCATAAGGAAGCCTTGTTTTTTGTCGACGACTTCCTTAAAACTAAAAGATTATGCCATACGTATTAAGCGTGATTCATAGGCTGCGTGCGAAGTCTGTTTTTCTTACGGAGAAAGAAGTACCCTCGGCGCGTATATTACTAATTGTGAGACATTTTGAGGATGCGAGAAAGCGTTGTTTACTTTCTGTACAAGTACTTCATGCAGCCCCCAAGTCCCTTCTTTTGATGTTCGCGTGCCCCGTTTTTGCTGTCGTTCTCTTGCAAAAGGAAAGGCTTTTCAATCTGATTGCATCAAAATCACTGGATTAGCGAGTCTTTTACATAGCACTCGTGTCTCGTTTAAATAAATATTTTGTTTTTCAATGACCTTGCAGTTGCTTGATGCAGTATGCGTATCTCTAATGGCCGGACGCTCAACTTTGTTTAAAGCAATGCAAGTATAATAGGTACGTTGCATGGGGGTGCATAGAAAGACGCAAGATCAGCGTTACTGTGGTGACCACTGGCCTTCCGGAAGTGCACATTGAACAATGAAACGTGCTTAGCAGGATAAATCAAAGCCTTTTATAACATTTGTGTATCCGTACGAGTTGCAGAAGTGGGCTTTTACGTGAAAGAGCATAATTAATTATTACTTATTTTAGGGAAGTGTGAAATATACCATAGTTGCAAGTGTAAGCGTTACAGAGCCGTTATAGTTCCAGAATTCATAAATAAACTGTTGGTTCAAATTGAGACGTGGCTTAATTAGGTGCGCTGTATTGAGGATCGAAACCAGAGAGTGGTAATTAAACAATCAAACCAACGTTGTTACCGACGAGAAATTTGGTTTACGGGCTGGAACAGTGCACAACTACGCACTACAAGAAAAAGCAATGGCGAAAACGAATGTTGTGACAATGTGCTCGTCGTTAAGTATCACTGACATTAGACCAGAAAAGTACACATGACACAAGTGTACATTGCACGTGTGTATACAAGTACACATGACCTCTTACGCTTGATATTTGTTCAATATGATAAATCCCTATAAAAAATTGTGAAAAGATTTCGCGTTTGATGCTTCGCTGCTGGATGATATTGACACTTAGTGAAGCTGGTGGAGCTCACTGAGGCCTTTTTACATTTATGTCTTTCGAGAAACTTGAATGTGTATGACTCATAGACTGACCTTGGTAGACTGAAAACAAGATAGACAAACAACGAAGTTCCTTCCTTAGTAGTGATGGCGCATGAAGTTCAGTCTACTATGGGCGAGCATTAAGCTGCCCCGGTAAGTCGCATAATGTAGAGAGCATCCCAATACTGCGAATGGAAGTGGCTTAGAAAAAGTGATTAACGATTTAGAGTACTTGGTACTCTACTATGGGAGAGCGTAAAGCCGTCCCGTGGGTCTCGATGAATCTACATGAATGTAAGTTTTGAAAATATCCACGCATTTGCACGATGTAAATGTTGACAATAGGATAAAGCAGTGTGATTTAAATCATTATTTGTGGACTTGTATTCCGTTCAGGTTAACATTCTTTATTTTGTTCTTCTTAACCTTCCTTCCTTCCTTTATATACTTTGATTGATGAGGGAATAAACGTCGGTGTTTTCCCGGAGTTGTGGCCTTTTATTTTTGGCTGGTCTGGTTAACAGCTTTTTGATGACCTTTTTATCGTTCACAAAATATTCGGTTGCTACGTCTGCTGTAGATCTCAGGTGGCGGTTTATGGACGGAGAAACTTTATGTAGTTTTAAGGTGCTTCTCCCCTAAAACGGGACTATTTGTGGTACGGAACCAGGCTGCACAAGCTCCACTGCGTCTTCCTAAAGGCCGGCAAACAAGGCCGTTGTCGGACGTTTCAGCTATGCGCATGACCAACAAGGGTGACCCACTGGGCAACCGAAGCAACAAAGAAAAAGTAAAATAAAATCCGTGGGAGATCCTTCTGACCGTCTCGTCGTCCAATTTCTTCGCCTAAAAAGACGCCTCTTCCTTAACGGCGGCATCATTGCAGCTAGATACCGGGGCGGTTTCGAAGAATGACGGACAAGGCGCGGAGAGAGAGCAAAAAGCCGGCCTAGAACAACAAACCGCAGAGTTCTTCATTGCCTCGTCCTTCTCGTCCAAGAGAACGAGGCGAGCCTGAAGACCAGCAATTAGGCTCGGCGGCCAGGTTTCTCGGATACGATGCACGCTTGCCTCGCCGGAGCCGCTCCTCTTCCTGGTGCGTCCGGTGTGCCCCGCGGCGACAACGACCTCAAATGTCGGCGGAAAGAGTTCGCGAGTGTGGTTTGTCCGCGAAAGGGAGATGGACAAACTGCTTAGACCATAGAACTTACACAGTGAGCAAGACGAAAGGAGAAAGATGATTGGATGAGACTGATGAGTGAGAACGGAGCCCGTCTTACAGGGGGCGTCGGCTGTGTAGAATTCCGAAGCAATTGGGAAATGTTCCAGAACTTCGTAACATTCCGACGGCCGCGCCAGACACGGATCGAAGGGGAGATGTAGACGCGCGTTACCGGCGCCGATGGATTGTGCAAGAACTATAAGCGCGAAGCAGAAAGATCCTTCGGACGGTGTTGACCTTTCGGGGTGACCCTCGCAGTTATTGTTGCCGATCCTTCTGCATCTTTCTCTCCGTTTGGCTCACATTCCGAGCGAGAAGGACCGAGAAGGGGGTACCCGGAGTGTTGGCCATCAACTCTGACAGGACCGGGGTGCCTTTTACTCGCGTTGGAAAGAATGGTGCTTGTCGCGCAACAACGCGCACGCCACGCGAAAGAGAAGTCTTCAGAAAGGGGGGTGGGCGTCATTTGCAAAGCGGCAACAGCGCGCGCCTTGAACATTGTATGCTGCCGGGACAGCTTTTGGGCCTGTCACTCGCGCGGAGGTAAACGAGCGCTTATACCGCGATAGCTCCCGTTGCCGCATGGAGCGTATATATGCAAGAACGAAGAGCAACTCTGCTCGCTGTGCCCTGTACAGTGGTCTTTTTAAGGCCGCACCTCATGCGCCTCGCCTTCTCGGTAAACATTACGTGTCATACATACGTCCCGCTATATAAATGCCCGGCGAAACGGCTGTAAGTGAACCGAGTCGTGTTATACAGGTGCGAGCGACTTCGCGTGTGGTCTGTTCAATGCGAACGGAAGAAACCGTTCCGGCAGGCTTTATTTTTTTTCTGACGTGTTTGTGAATCTCGGTTGGCGATACAAGCCCGGTCCTTTGTCATGTTGAGGCTTAGGAGGCTGATTCGATTTTCAGGATTATACACCGCAAGGACGAGAGGGTTCGTTCTTGATATATGCACCTGTGCAAAAAAACCTATCTCGCGCGCTCAAGCTGAGATGAAAAATGAGGAATGTAGTTTTGTTTTACTTGCGTATATCAGTGGATACCGAAACAGAAGCGACACAACATTATTATGTTTTTCTTTTTAATGGCGTTGGGTGATGAAGTGCACGTAAAGAATCAGTTCATAGCGGTCGGTGAAGTGTAGGAACCCAAGTTAGCGCTGAAGACATGTGGGCTTACCTGAAACCACAAAGAAAGCACTGCGTTTCAATATCGCTGTCGAAATATTCGATTGCAGTAAATTGGTATTCTGTTATACCATTTCCTCCAACATTTTTATGTGCATCCAGAGATGCATGAGTTCAGGGTCACTATGTTTTTGTACATATAAAGATAAGGAGCCTAAGGAATGGTGAGCACTCTTACGTGCAATTTTATTGTTTACATCAAGGCAACACACGAACAGCGTGCACCACTTATGATGTCTGGACAGGTGTTCCCAGTAATTGAGATGTACTGTAACAGACCGTTCGGATTATTCCCGTTGTAAGCACCGGAACCACTCGTTTCGGCTTCGCTGGTTAACCAACTGTACGGAGTACCTGGACGGTGATATTTTTAAAAATAACCTATCAGAGAAAGTGCCCGCTACCTTTACTTCGACACATCCACTGTACCATATACGTTTCTTTTTTTCATTACTCGTCGACTACTGGTGTTGTCCGTCGACTGACGTTTCGCGCCTGCGACTGTTTCATTCTATGTGGTGCTCGTTTGGGCCGGTGCCCCCTGTTGGTGAGCGAAGGGGAACAGCGCATTCCAGTTGACTTTCTTTTCTTCGCGAGGGTGACTCGAGATGTGAGCTCTCGGGCGTCGTAGGGCGCGGTCCACGCCCGCCCGCCTTCGTCTGTGGGTTGACGCCAGATGCCAAGGGTCTCGCGGGAGGGCCTTTTCTCGATCGTGCCTCGTCGCGACCTCGAATGCTAATCGACGGACGTCAGTTGGCTCGCAGACACCGTCGGCTGAATCGTTTAGCACGCAGTGCGTGTTCTCGACGTTGCTCTAGCCCTAAGTCGTTTTCTCGAATCGTGTGCGCAGGACCCGTAGCAATAAAGCGCGGATTTCGGTTCTTTGTATAACTACCTGGCATGCCTCCTGGACAGTCATACGTGGAACGCTTTCCTGCACTTACTCCAAAGGCGATGTCACACTGTGAACAACAGCATCCAGAACATACGTAACAAAGGCCGCCAACGTTCGCTACGGCAAACCAAGTAGGGAGACGTTTGGGCTATAGTTGGTATGTTACATTCAATCAAGTCAAAGTACATGTCCCCTTCCTTGATCCCTGTGCCACCGTAGCTATGGCTTCATTGTTTAGTAACGTGTTACTTGCTCTGCTTTCGTATACTTCGCTTGGTCTTTAAAGCATGACCTACTTTGGGCATATCAAGCCAGTGTCTTCCCCCTTGTTGTACACTGGCTTGACCGATACGGTTAAGGTGTGCGCTTCGAAGTACATCAATGTTGCTTTGGCGGAGGCGCCAGGTGCTACGTTCAGTAACCGCATACGAGCATGATCCGCCCAATGAGGACGCTGCCACTATTACGCAGCTATGGTAATCATAAATAGTTCTGCGATTGTTACATATTGTATCTAGTGTTACACACACACACACACACACACTATGAGATCCTCGATCAGTAGCTTTCATTCACCTTATTGAACCCTCAAAAACACACCAGACCACGAATGCCGTCTTATCGAGATCAGTATCGTCTAACCTACACTAATTTGAGTGACATACCATCTTCTTATGCGTATGTACGTGCCTTAAGAACACACCAATAAATGCTGTTTATGACAAGCGTTGAAATCAGCGTGTTCCTGCGAAACAACGTGTGGCTTGGGGGCTGCACGCTCAAGAGTGGTACGAGACGGGCCTTTGCAGTGCACTCTAAAGAAGCGCGGTCAGTACGAGCGAAGAAGACATGTGAGGTGCGCGCCATCTTCGCTAATGATCTGGAGATAAACATTGTTATAAGCCAGGCATCCTCCTTGACATCGAAGTGTAGTGCTCGGGCACTCATCGTGCTTGCTTTGCAAGAGAGCAGCTGCAACAGATCGGCATCTTATGAGTCACGTTGTTGTCAATGGGCCCTTAGACACAAGGAAGTCAATTGCACTGATGCACCTGTGTCGGTAATGGGTGGAAGAGGATATGGCGCACGCACGCCTAAGAGTGCTCGCAGTATCATTGTACTGGTGACTGCACCGCTGCTACCGTAATACGATGCGTAATGGGTGCGTTTGGAGAAACGTGTGTGCCACTTCGAAAGTGCATGGACTTGTGATTACAGCGGCCAAACACATCTGTGTTCCGGCACTGGTCTGGACTCTCGCTTCAAGTGTTTCGGCACTGCGCTCAATCGCTGTGCGTGGCACGATTAGAACGGTTGTGCAAGGTGTAGCAACTAGAGGGATGAAGAATTGGAAGTGCGAATCTCGACTTCTTGCTATACTTGTTAAAAAAAAGCGATGGTTTTGTGAGTGGCAGTACAAGTTATTGGCCCAGCCATTCAGAAATACAGAGGAACGATATTTAGAGCGGGAGAGAGGGAGAGAGTAAGATAGGGAGGCGCCTATCGCCCGGATAACGAGAAACTCACAACTACTATGTACACCAGAGCAAGAGGAGTAAAGGAGGAAGAAAACAAAAGGAAGGAGGCCGCGGGGCTAACCAGAAACATCTTCGGTTGGCTACCCTACATCGGGAAAGTGGTAAAGGGAGAGTAATGAAAAGAAAGGGAAAAATGAACAATAAATGCGCACATGCGCGTGCGTTGGTTGCACTGTATACAACAATCAAAGCCGTTCACGCATTTTAGTGGTTGTCAGGTAGCACAACAGTGCTCTAACTGCCTCGTGGGCTGGCGAGCGATGGTGACGGGGCTCCAGAAGCACGTAGAGCGGCCGGTCGTCCTATCGCCGCAGTGCGCGGTTGCATAGCAAGTGGTCAAGGTCTTATTCAGTGCCGCAGACCTCACATGGCGTGATCTCGGTCACTCTGATTAACGTTATTTGTGAGCCTTCGTCAAGGTAACCGTCTAAACCCAAGTCGCAACAAAGAAGCGAAGCTTCGCAGAGACCAAGTCCAGATAGAGGTCGGAGCTGGAATATGAATGGAGAAATCAGGACAGGACTCGTAATCGAGGTAACTTTTTAGACCATGACATCACATCTCGGGAAAATGCGAAGAAGGCGAAAAGAAAAAAAAAGCGAAAAGAAAATTTGAGAGAAAAAAAAAAGAAGCAGAGACCCGTGGAAACAGCCAGAACAGTTCCTGTCCACATTAAACGCAGTCTCCGAGCCCTTTCTGGTCGCCCCAGTGCGACAAGAATCTTGCTCGCCGGTGTCCACGCGTTTACGTCGTCGTCCCCTCGTAGGTACAAAGGACGTAGGGTCAGCGCTCGTCAAGCAACTATACACAAGCCAGCCGTGAACGCAGCGTGTCTGTGGCGAGAAACACTGGCAGCAGAGGAGAAGAGAAAGACTGGTGCTGCGGTGTTCGTTTCGAGAGGGCACTGTTAACACCTACTGCAGTACTTGTGGCATCGTTATGCTCCTTTTCATCACACCATCGGGCTCGCTTTTGTCTCGGCTACGGAAAAACAACGCTACGCCCACTTCCGCCTCCCTTTAACGTCGGAAAGCACGACACTCTAGCCATTCCAAAGCTCTGCTTTTTGTATCTGTATGCACGCACATGCTTTTTTTCGTGTATGTGCCTGTTTGTGTGTCAGAAAGAGAAAGAGAGAGTGGCAGAGCCCGTCCGACTGGAGTAAAGCCAGCGATAACGCGTTAAGGAAATTTACTCCTTCGGTGCATCTTGACTCTTACTTTATAGTCTATTTATTCTGTTTTTCGAGCGACACACGTTCGCTAAGTCTTGGTCAAATGAAACGTGAACAAAACACAACCTCTAATGGGCTTCACAAGTGATTACTCGAAAGCGCTGTCTCTGACCGTTAATTTGTTTGTGTGTGTGTGTTAGTGTGAAAAAGGTAGACGAAAGACATCTAGGAAGGTAAACTATGAGAACTCTCCGGCTGCATGGCTACCATATGCTTGGGGAGAAGAAAAAAAAAAAAAAACGCCAGGCCTGCGCGGAAGACACAGCACAGTCACAGCCAAAGCTAGAAGAGCGGCCTATCAGAGCCCTTTCGAAACACTCATGGGGTAACTACTGCAAGCACGTTTGCTTGATTCCCACCAAGGCATTAATAATATTTTTTTTGGTTAGTAGACCGGTATTCGCTATGATATTTTTCGTCATTCTTCTGAGAAAGTGAGGTATCCTCTAAAGACTTGCAAGGAATTTCGTGCGCATTGTTACTGCAGAGGCTGGTGACGATGAGGATCTATGCCTCAAGTGGGTATGTGCAACAGTTAATGGGGGAACAAGAACAAGCTTTTGTAATGGGTTTAGTTATGACGACCCACTCGTTACGCTATTCGCAGTATGCGACGACAGGATGTTTTTGCGCTGTTTTGAAACACTTTATAAGTCGTATTAACGCGATTGCTTTCCCGACATCAAGCCTGCCTAAGGCAAGTTTGCCAACAAGTCACAAGCACCAGCGTAGCTCAGTGGTAGATTACAGGGCTAGCACCTAGCGGACCCGGGTTAAAGCCCATTGTGTTATTGGTGCGAATTTTATTTTCTAAATTCGTGCATTGTGATTACGGACACCGGCGGCGGCGGAGAACTACGGCAGCGCGTGACCCGAGTTGTGATCTCATAATAGCTTTCACTGTAAAAAGGGGGTGAAAATCATAAAAGCGGTGAAGAGTGTATGTACCTACACTACAAGGTCATGACAATAGCTCCTGCTAAAAGCAACTATCTGGTTCCAATGATGATTGATACCTCAGAAAAAAATGTTCTACGATATATTGCACTGATATTAAGCGTAGGTAACGTAAAAAAACAACCAAAACACGTGTTCTTGTTTAATCCTTACTTGTTATCATTTGAGTTGTCCACGACTGTAACTACAATAGCTGGTTTCGGAGACTGACGCGAAAAGCATAAGGTTTCTAGAATTGTATGCACGAAAGGCGCCGCGCCGCGACGGAAGAAGGCAATCGGGAGGAAGGAAGCTTCCCAGTGTCGGTCTCCAGAACCGTCAAAGCCTCGCTTTCATCTCGGCGAGCCGGAGTGCTGCGCCGTGTGGTTGCGCGCGGGGAAAGGAGAAGGGAAGCAAGATTCAGCGCCTTGATGCTGACTTCGCGGCAGCTCCCTCTCCCCTTAATCCTCACATTGTCGCACTCGACACGGCGCATCGTTTCGATTCGCGAACGTTTCGCACGTTTCACGCGCATCATTTACTTTATATTTGTATGCTTCTTTTTTTCTTCTTTCGTCTCACTCGAAATGTGTGAGTTTGTTTGGCTCTGCGCAGCAGGAAGACGACGGCGCTACTCTCGGTTTTCTTAAAAGGCACGACGCATCTCGGTCTCGTTTTTGTTTAGTCTAACGAACTGCCCGTGAGAAGTGGGACCGGCTGCAAAGGACTGTCCTCCATATGCGCGCCCGTGATGCTGGGAGAGTTTAGCACTGCGGTTCTATTTCCGTTCCGGCGGTAAGCGGGAAGCGCGTATAGATAAAGGCTGACCGCTACGGGGTCGTTGCGGAGGTAATATTTGACTCCGTGACCACGAAGAGCGTAACAAACTCGTTTCGAAACACCGGACATTAAAGAAGATGAGTGTCATTGGTGAATGACGTCTTAGAAGGATGTCGCCGATTGAGATGTTCTTGGCGGCGCACAGCAAGCTGTGCATTGACTTCAGGTTAAGACACTGACATAAGTATCAGCAGGTAAATCCACGTGAACATTTTCGGATGAGAGTGCAGTGCAGTTGTACTTGTGTATTTGTGAGTGAGCTAAATCAGAATGACTCCAACAGGCAATTGGGCCTGGAAAGACACGGGGGAGATTAAACGCTGTTTTTGACCGCCATGTAGTAATTGTGACGTAAACTGAGATGAACTGAAGTGGATGTAAAATCACCCTTATCGTAAGGGGAATGATAATCCGCAATATTTTGATTATGAAGCTAAAAGAACCCGTGGGTCAAGGGTCATCTGGAGCAATTAACAGTGGTGTAGCTACGACGAAACTATGATTCATCTTTGTCTTGCAAACACTACATTGCTGAGTCAATATTTTCTCAACCGTGTTTGTAAAGCGTATCTTATTGCTACATCTCTTGCCTGGTCGCGTGGTTTGATTTCTGTGCCATGTTAACCACTTCTCTTCTTGTTCGTGGCAGGTCTCCGCGGGTTACTGTTCACCAAGCGATGGACTGCGCAGTTACAAAAAATTAGTTCAATGACGCGTGGACTTTTCAAAACGTTTGCTCCAGCAGCATTTGCTGTTAAATGATTTCTTATCAGTTCAAGCCTCCGTACTTCCCTAAACTTCTGTGTCATCTGATCTGCAGAGGTCATGCCACCGCCACATATTTACCCCATTCATTCTATGACGAAATCAAGTTGGCTCTTTTGGGGGGTCATGCACTGAAGTTCCTCGTTATAAACTGTTAGTTCTACCGCACGCACTCGAAGGCACGAATATGGAACATCCTTTGGCATCGCAGTCACCCTGCGCTGAGAATGTAAGTTCATATTAAATTACAACGGCGCAAAATAAGATAAAGTGCCTCATGTCTTGTGGTCTCATGTCTTCTGGTCAATGCTTTGATCACGCAGTATATATTTAATGATGTGAAACCAAGGAAGCAGAGACGTAAGTCTGCGACTCGTCTCTCAACGGCGTTACATGATATACTCTGAAGCTATTCCTCAGTTGTCCTGGTGTAGAAGCTGCTCTGACGGCTTTGATCCGTCGTACACTCCACAAATGATTGTCGGAGTATCGAGTTCCAAAACCACGGTTTAATTATAAGGGACGCCGCTGTGAAAGGTTCCGAAATTTTAATCATGCTTCCTTAGCGTACACCAAAATCCAAATACTCTCACCTTTAGCACTTCGCTTGCAGCGAGATGCGGCCGCAGGGATTCAATCCCGTGACCATTGGGCCAGCAGTGGAGCATCATAAACACCAGAACACCACGGCGGGTGTGGTCAACTTAAAGGGGCGTATACGGCTGGCATGCTTAGATACGTCTTTCGAATATCGCGGCGGTGGTCTGCGAAGATGATCAATGGGCGCGCAAACTTCGAAAAGATGTAGCGAAGAAAGAATGATTGGCTTAGAATCCCGGACCTTGCAAGTAGGTGAAGGTCTCTCGGTCACATGTAAGTCGATAGATCGACTGTCCGTGCCATTATCGGGCCCCCGATCGGGCCGCTGGTATGTTTGGCCTTCGGATGCACTCTCATCCCCGTGTCACGCGCACAAATCGCACACGACGTACACACACACGAGTCAAGACTAACGACGCACCCTGCTCTCGTCGAGAGCTGTCGGCTGTGCGAATTGGAGATGCGTGCGCTAAGCCGCTCACGCTTCCGAGGCACGACGACGACGTTGTGTAAATGACGATCGTCGTGTTTGCGAGTCGAGCCAGAAACGTGATTGTCGCGCAGACCGCGGACCTCTTTAACGGCGACATTCAAGCCGCTTGTTACCAGTTGTGCGTTGGTTCAATGCTGTCTTACTCTTTCTTTGGGGATAACTTGTGCTTATGTTTGCACTTTTGGTCGTAGCGTTACGCTACTCAACTCGAGAGTTTTCATTCTTTTGTTTGTCGTTGTAACCAATATAGAAACATAAAATAAAACCGAAGAAACCCAACTGTCGGTGGATTCTTAATTATCAGATTAGCAGTATAGAGGAAGAAACAATTTTCAAATAACAATTAAAACACACACGTGATGAATAAAACATCATGAGCTCAAGACTCTCACTTGAAATAATAGCGAAAACTAGCAAACACCAATAATATCTGAAGTTCGTCATGCCGAAATCATAATACGATTATGAAGCACACTGTAGTGAGTTAGCCTGCAAGTTTCGACCATCTGGTCCTCTCCAACGTGCCCTGACATTGCGCAGTACGTGGGATTACAGCATTTCTCCTCAATAGAAATGCGACTGCCATGGCTGGGCCCGAACCCGCGGCTTTAGGGTCGCAACTAGAGCGCCGTAACTGCTGCACCACCATGGCGTACACCAAGACTAGCGAACACTTTTCATTATTAGCCAGGCAATTAGTTGGTGACGCTTAAATTATCCAGTGCTGAGGTCATGCATCTAAGGGCTTCTTATCTCTAACAAAGAGCATAACAGTTTTCTAATAGGAGAATGCGTTTCAAAATAATTAATCTTGTAGAGTACATTTCACGTTGCTTAAAGTTTGGTATAATAGCTTTAGGCCATACTTAACTCTTCTAGAATGTTTCTTAGTAATTTTAAGTCTCAAATATGTTTGTATATAGGTGAACTCAACTACATTTTGAGAGGCCTTTACCCTTTCCCCTGTGCGGAATAGCAAACCGGATAATGTTCTGGTTAAGCTCCATCATTCTCACCAACCTCTCTCTCTCTCTTTGATACCTTGTTTACTCTCAAAGTAGAATGTTTTGATCATGTAGAAGAAATCAGTGTTCCAGAACATTTCACAAAGTGAGACGTTGTTATGAAAGTATATATAGTTGTACAAGTGACGCCACGCACAAGTGCAGTATAATGTGACCTCTGCGCGAGCGCATCGAAGGACTCACAATCGTGCAAAGGCATTCACGTAATATGCCCGACACAACATTAGCGACATCTACAATAACGCCGAAGGTTAGTCGAGTGCATAATATGCTTTTCGCTCGAAGATCCCGTGTATTTCATCAACGACGAATTCGCGCCGTGGCAGGCTTCGGCATCTTCCTGATTCAATTGCTGTCACCGCGGCTGATGTAGCGGGAGCACGCCGAAGCGAGAACTGCCCGCAGAGCCACTCGGCGCAATCAGTTGGGCGCGCTGTTTACACAGTCCAGGCGCTCCCTCTCTCCACAAACTCGCCTCGAGCCAAGTCGTCGGTCAGCCGGCCTGACGCTTTCAGGCCGGCTGACCGGCGGATTCGGTCCAGAAACATCCGCGTTGGCAATTCGGTTCCATCCTTGCGCTCGTATGCTTCGCCGTAGTTCTGCGTACTTGTTGGTGCGATTTGGAGGCTGGAAGTGTTAATACACTCACTATGATTATAACGTGAGTGTTGTTCAATCACAATTCGTCTTCGTGCCGTGGAAGTATTGTATTGTTAAAGGACACCCAAAACGACTCCGTGTTCAAAGACGGCAGAGTAGTTTCTTGCCTTTGCTACTCTTCTTGTGGACTTCGTCTCTTCTTCGCCCCTTTGTTCTTCATAAAACATGTGGAAGATGCGATAAATAAGAGTTGAGCCTATAATAGTTTTGCGCTCTTCGGCTACAGGCTGTTATTTCCACTTGCACAATCGGAAACACACCAAATGAAGTGAGATCAGTTGATCACCCAAGATAGCGATGCGAGACGAGGATGATGTGGGCTAAGAACTGATAACCCCCGTTTACGGACTACTCGAGAGCTTATTTCTTCCTGACGACACGTAAACAGACTGCTGGCGTCATTGACTGTGTAGGAAAAATGGGGAACACCAGGAGAGCTTAATGTGGTCGTTTGCATTTTAAGACATTGTTCAGAAGCCCTTCAGCAGCATTAACAGTGTGTGAGATCACTCGCATTGTCGTGTTTTTGGACGCCCGCGTACTCGAATAGGCATCGTATATTTAGAAAGAAAAAAAAGAAAGGAAGAAGGCAAGTATCTTAACCAGATAGGCTTTTGGTTTGCTACCCTACGCTAGGGTAGTATGAAAGGAAACGCACGGATATGCAGATACTGAGAGTAAATACTGAGACTAGAAAAACAGAAAACGCAAGTTAGTATGAAATTAGAAGTTTTTTTTTCAAAATGCTATCAATAAACGATTCTCGCAACATTATTTCCACCGCTGTAGGGTCGACAACTCGTTTCTAGAAGCACTTCAAATCATTAACTTCTGCCCAAACCCTTGCACACATACGTCAAAAAGACGCAAAGAACAAAAAGAAAGCTTTACTAGCATATTGGGGCACAAATTGTTACACTAAGGTAGTGTCCGAAAGTGCATGGACGACGCAAGTAACCATATCAACCGCTATTCCAGGTAAAGAAGCGCCATCTCTGCTTACGATGTGACGAATTATGCAGGAAGCTTTCATCTCCGCGAGGGCGCGCTGTTCTGCTCTTCCACAAAAAATATTTTACGGTGGCTTATACCAAACGAAACACACGACGACTTTCTTCGTTTAATTGAGAACCAGTCTTTGTGTTCCAAATAAAGCCATACGCCTTTAAAGTACTTCCAAGCAACTTTGCATTTGTTAGTTTTGTGACAACGAAACAACAATCTGACATGACAGGTGCGCGGGCAAGAAAGGCGCGTGCGCCCAATTAACACGCACGCATTTTCTCAACAAAGTCAACTGATCAATCCTGCTTTGTGCGCGGCCAAACAATCGCTGAAGCTCGCGAACGAAGCTTTAAAGTGAAATGCCTATTATACAGACGTCGCTCTGACAAAATGCCGGCCGAAATGTGATTGGGGTTCCGTCACTCTTTTATCAGTGACGTAGCACATCACTGCAACGCTTTCGACATCCAAATTAGATGTCGTGATCTTCAACGTGTCATGAGAGATGCACCACGAGTGATATCAGAAGGAATATGAAACACCGCACGTCGATTGCGCGCATATTAGTTTGTGCGCTTCACAAGGAGAGACGCTGAACTCTAGTGATACAGATCGGAGCAGCTCATGAGTATAACACCGTGAAAGAGAAACAAAAGTGCAGAGCGTTCGTGCACAATCACAAAGTGACCGCCGCTTCGACAAACATCACGCGCCCAGGGGCAACGAGCATGGACTGACACTTCCGGTCCTAATCAAAGGGCTGCCTCACACGCCACTTCCGCGAGTCGTGAACAGGTCTTTTTCATTTCTTCGTTTCTTTTCTATCGCTTGCCGAACTACTAGTGCCGAGGAATCTACACCGATCCTATCGGTGCTCATTTCAAAAAACGAAATGAGAGAGTGGTTGTCCATGCGTACCATGCTGAACTATGCCTCAGAGGAAGCAGTATAGAACGATAAGGCTGTGTGAATATATAAAGACGGATGCACGAGAGTAACCCATTTCCAATTTGACGCGGTTATAGCAACAGCAGTAGCGGATATTTCAAGCGCCGCGAAGGAACCCGTGTTGCGAACACGATCTGTGAACTTGCGACCCCTTCAGTCAGAGTGGGCGCGACGATGACGACGAAACGTCACAGCCCACAGACTGGGAAGGAAGGAAGAGATGCCTTACACACTGTCGTGACCTCGGCCTGTCTGTGCCAGGATAAAGTGAGGGGGAGACGGCGTTCGTCGACACTTCCAAAGACAGCGAGTGTACCACCGCGTTTGCTGACAAGTTGTTGGACTTGTGTACTCCAGTACAGTGCGCTGTGCTTCGGCCGCGCTTGCTACATTTTCATGTGTTTTATAGTGGTATAAGACTGTAGAGATTTTCTCGCTTACTTGTTCTTTCTAACGCGATGCTGGCTCAAAGCATAAGGCTACAACGAAGCGAAGAATGAAAACTAGAACAGGTAATTAAAAATTTGTAAACTACGTGTAGTAACTTAAGGAGATGAAAGATTCTTGACCCCTGAGGTGTTGTTGGAGTTGGAGTTTTAACATACCATCGTGTTGTCAAGGGCGCAGCCTTAGAGAAAGACAAGTCCACTTGCCAAAACGTCAGCTTCCATGACAACCTGGGTGATTCAGAATCTTTCATCCGTACAAGCTTCCATCTTCTCCTGAACTTCTGCCATTTATGTAGCAATTCATAGGCATTAGTATCTGGGAAATAGCTATGTTTGCTACCTTTCTTTTTCTTCAACTGTGCGCATAACCAATGTGGAGAATTGACCAAGAATTGAGTGGTTTTATACTATATATGAAATTTTAAAATAATGAAGTGTATATAAGAGAAAGGTTACGGATTACCCAGGAAATTGTGGTGATTGATGGAAGATTTATATGTTGAAATACAATGGTTCAGCTGACGCTTTATTGAAGCAACAGCAAGATGGCTCCGACGACGAAGAGGAACGACGTGAAAACTGATGATGGTATTGGGCGCCTTGCAATGAGTCAAGTGCACCATCTATATGGGACATCGGATATACATCCTTTCGGGTAATCCTCTTGAGCGCAGTAATCAGTACAGAAATCGTACCGATCCATCCTTCTTTTGTACCAACAGAACGGGTGATGACCAAGAGCTGCCAGAGGGCCGTATAATGTTTCTTTTTAGCATATCGGCCACGTTCTCCTCGATGATTTTGCGCTCGACCAAAGAGACTCAGCAGGAATGACGGCGTACAACAGCCTGACCTTCAGTGTCGACGTGATGATGCGCAACTGTGGTCTGTCTTAGTGCCGAAGCATTGGTGTCAAAGAGGCCTGGTGTTTTGTAAGCAAATTTAGCAACGCCTCACGTTGAGAAGCAGGAAGGTCATGATTTACCCCGGGAGCAAAGAAAGAGGAAGTAACAGGCTGACCCTGTTGTGTCTGAGCTGGCAAGGCGTCAAGAGAGACCAAAGATACCGGTTGGGTATCCACATAACACGACACTGCAGAACCCTTGGGTAGGAAGACAGGCTCCGGGGTAGGGTTCAAGCAAAGGATTATCGCAGCACTGTCTTTCAACTGCACCAGGCTGGAGGGAAGTATACAACGCCGCGAGCTAGACAGTGGCTGGAAAGGGGGATAAGGACGCACCATGGGCGATATTCGGAGAAGTGATGGTGATGAGTTGCTCCTGACCCGAGAGCAGTGTGGAATCGCAAGCTTTGAAAAAAAAAACGCAGTGGTTTTTTGTTGACGCTTTCGCTGCAGTGATCGGTCTCAGTCATCTCGACTACACGTTGACGGCAAGAAATTAATGCAGATGCTGATGAGAGAAAGTCCCAACCTAAAATTAGTTCATGAGCACATGACATTAACACAGAGAAGGTGATGTGATGACGAATACCATCAATGAAGACACGCAATGTACATTGGGCCGATGGTTTAATTATTGCTCCATTGGCCCCAATCAAATAGGATCCAAGGTAGGGCATCTTCACTTTCCACAATCGAGAACACAAGTCAGCACGCATAACTGAAATAGTTGCTCCCGTGTCCTACAAAGCCAGCACCCGCGCACCTTGCACAGTTACTAATAACATGTTTGACGGTCGATCAGGAGGACTTGGGTCATTTCGTCGAGATGCAGTTTTCCATCCATAAACTGCACTGCTTAGTTTTCCAATCGCTGGGCAGACAGTTGAGAGACTTTGAAGTGGTGAAACAGAGCGTCCGAGTGGTGAAGGGGACTGTGGTCGGGAGCCACGTGTATTGTTGGTCGTGTTGGAGATGTGCACAGGAGACAGGGGATCGGTGGTTGGAAGGACTGTCAGCATAACGGTAGTAACCTCGAGCACATGTGTCGTCTCGTTCAAAAGCGGCATAACCACGACGTTCATCTTTCTGCTGACGTCGGCAGAACCAGGAAACGTGTCCTCGAATTCTACAGTAGTAGCAAATAGGCCGTGGGCCCACCAGGAAGGATGGTAGGTATACATAAGGTTCGGTGGACGCGCGACTAGAGGTGCGAGATGGTTGTGATCAATCACAGGTGGTGGGACTTGAGACGGCGAGGGTTGCATTGAAGCGATCTGTGCGTTCGAAGTGGGTTGGGACCAAGGTGGAGCATGGTGGGTGCTTTGAAAGGCTGACATTTCTTCCCTAATAATGCCACGCAGATTGGTAGAGACGGGTTGAGCGGGAACGTTGTTAGAAGGAGGTACACTGTAGGCTTGTAATACCTCATAAATTATGGCTTGAATGATGGATCGGAGCTCCATACTGTTCGCCAGGGGTTTTTCAGAGAATTCGGGTCGCAGGGGGGGGGGGGTTATAAGAGGGAAAAGAACAGAAAAGTGAGCCCCGTAACTGTCTGCATTAGGGTGCAACACCTCCTCAACAGTAGCTGACAAGGCATGGGGGTGAGGAGGGATTAAAAGGATAGGATTAAAGGTATAATATATATATATATATATATATATATATATATATATATATATATATATATATATATATATATATATATATATATATATATATATATATATATATATATATATATATAGATTCGCTGGGACAGTAAGCGAGGACATATTGACGGATAGGAGTAATAGGAAAGATGGAAACACGGTCACAGGAGTCCGAGGACGGGGCACCACTTGCGAGAGCTCTTGTCGGCATCAGGAGATGGCATAGGGCCAGCCCAGTAGGCCAGAGCTACGCTGACGTGGGAGATCGCGAGGGCACAACTGGTCTGCACGGAATCCAGCGAGCGAGTCATGCGCATTGACTGCAAGGTATCAAGCCGCTGGCATGCAGAGACGACATCGGAAACCGTCAAAGGGTTGTGCTCGGCGAGGGCGTTGAATTAAAGCGGTAGGTCCGATACCCTTCAAAAGGTGTCGGACACGATCAGCTTCTGGCTGATCGTGTTTATATATATATATATATATATATATATATATATATATATATATATATATATATATATATATATATATATATATATATATATATATATATATATATATATATATATATATATATATTGTAAAGAAGCTTCCGAACACTGAAATTGGTGGAACTCTCAGGTGCCTTCTAGTGGGTCTACCCAAAAGGGATGCCGCTCGCGCTGAGAGCCCGTGCTTGGCCGTTACTGTCACCATTGTGCTTGCTCGCTGTGGGCCGGCTAATGAACGCCTTAACAATATATATATATATATATATATATATATATATATATATATATATATATATATATATATATATATATTGTTGCGGGTTCGCGGCTATGCAGCTATGCGGGCGGTGCGAAGAAGAAGACGACGACGTTGGTGGGCTGTTCGAAAATACACAACGGCTGCCATCTTGACTGCTGGAGTACTTTTCTACTCTAAAGTAGTAAATACATTCGCAACATTTTTGGTGGAGGTGCCGGGGACGACGCAAGACGGAACTTCGAAGCGGACGTGTTCTCGACTGCCCGACCATGGCAACAGAAACCAATTCTGCCGCTCCTGTTTCAGCCGCGACTCCGGCGCAGCCTGTACAGCCGGTCGTATTGACGCAACCGCGCGACCCTGGCAACTTCTGCGGCACCGACCATGTTGACGTTGACGACTGGATTCCGAAGTTCGAGCGGTTTGCAGCAGTGTACCGGTGGGACCCTACGATGATGCTCGCCAACGTTGGCTTCTATCTCTGCGGAACAGCTGGCGCGTGGTTCGAGGCTCATGAAGCGGACATAACCAGCTGGGATACTTGCAAACAGAAGCTTCGTGACCTGTTTGGTAAGGCCGTTGGACGCCAGCGGGCCGCTTCTAAAGAACTCTCTGGTCGGGCACAAACTACGACCGAATCATATGTCACCTACATCCTTGACGTTCTCGCCCTTTGCCATCGTGCCGACCCCAACATGTCCGAGGAAGACAAAGTAAGCCATTTACTTAAAGGCATTGCAGATGATGCTTTCAACATACTGGTTTCCAAAGACTGTTCCACCATTGATGACATCATCAAAGAGTGCCGCCGATTCGAAGAGCTGAAGAGTCGCCGGGTCGCCAAGAATTTCTTGCGACTTCCGAACACGGCCGCTACGTCATCTTGCGAGGACCTTCAGCCGCCATGCAGTCAACCACATAACAACGAGAGTGTAGTTCGCATCGTTCGTAGAGAAATCGAGGCCGCGTCTCCGTCTTTTCTGACCCGCCCATCTGATGATCGACCAACGATCTCGTTGATCCAACAGGTCGTGAGAGAGGAGCTGGCAAACGTTGGGCTGCAGCCTGTATGTTCGTTGACGGAACCTCGGGTCAGTACCATAGCGCCTTCTCCTGCACCAGAAAGATTCCGCCGCTATCGTGATCCTGCTCAGTGGAGGACACAGGACGACAAGCCTATATGTTTTCATTGTCATGGTGTAGGACACATCTCCCGCTACTGTCGTTTCCGCACGTATCCACCTCGGTCGTTTCCTGGCTATCGACGTGACGACAACCACCGGCCCCTGCAGTATGGCGCTCGTGACGATGGACCGTACAATGGCACTCCTGCGACACCAGTCCGCCGGTCCAGCCGTTCGCCGTCCCCGCATGACCGTCGCTCCAGGTCACCTCAGCACCGCCGCTATTCGTCGCCCCACCCTAGTGGACGCCCTTCTTCGGAAAACTGAGCAATGCAGCTCCCGGAGGTGACGCTGCATTGGACTCCCGACCTGAAAACCCTCTGCTGACCTTGACTACGGACAAGAACCTGCTTGATGTAGAAGTGGATGGCCTTCCTGTTACTGCCCTTATTGACACCGGCGCACATATTTCAATTCTGAGCTCTGACCTCCGTGCACGATTAAACAAGGTCCTTACGCCGCCAGAGTCCCTATTTGTACGTGTCGCTAGTGGAGCGACCCCGGCTGTGCTCGGAATGTGCACCGCGCGTGTGAGATTCGCCGACCGCCAGACGTCCGTTCTATTCCATGTTCTCGCTCACTGTCCACATGACGTCATCCTTGGACTCGATTTTTTGTCCGACCACTCCGCTGTAATTGACTGCTCAGCCGGCGTCGTGCAACTTGACTTGCCTGCGGCCACCGAAGAGTCGAAGATGGTACAGAACAAGCTTTCGTGCGCTGAGTTTGTTCGCCTCCCACCCCAAGCCCTAACTTGTGTCACAGTTGAACCATATCCCAGTGTTCCGGATGGGGATTACGTGGTCTTTCCCTCTCCCGGTGTTTTACTGGCCCGCAACGTTTCCTCCCCGTACACCATACTAACTGTCACAGCGAACAAGACGTGCCTTCCTCTTCTGAACTTCGGACTCAGCCCTCAAATCCTACCACAAGGCATTGTTCTCGCCACTCTTTCGCCGTCACACGAGTGCCAGATCTCATCAGTGTCACGTGAACTGGCCACAGTCGCCTCCCCGAACCCGCATAGCACCGACGCAGCCAAATCTACACGGCTCAACAATGTAACTAAGATGATTGCCTCAGACCTGTTGCCGTCTCAGGTCAAAGACCTCACTGATCTTCTCACGAGCTATTCGGACATATTTGACTTTGACGGTAGGCCCATAGGTCAAACATCGCAAGTCAAACATCGCATTGATACCGGTGATGCAGCTCCAATTCACAGGCGTCCCTATCGAGTGTCACCATCAGAGCGCCAAGTTATCCAACAGGAGGTGAATAAGATGCTCACAAAAGGCATCATAGAGCCCTCATCGAGTCCGTGGGCGTCCCCTGTAGTCTTAGTTAAAAAGAAGGACAATACCTGGCGTTTCTGCGTGGACTATCGGCATTTAAACAAGGTCACCAAAAAGGATGTCTACCCGCTTCCTCGTATTGATGATGCCCTGGACTGCCTTCATGGCGCAACCTATTTTTCTTCGATAGACTTACGCTCCGGTTACTGGCAGATCGCCGTGGACGACCTCGACCGGGAGAAGACCGCCTTTGTAACGCCTGACGGTCTCTACCAATTCAAGGTAATGCCGTTTGGCTTGTGCAATGCGCCGGCGACGTTCGAGCGGATGATGGACACGCTTTTGCGCAGCTTTAAATGGTCTATCTGCCTGTGTTATCTGGACGACGTGATTGTGTTTGCCCCAACCTTTAAGTCTCACCTCGAGCGCCTTTCCTCAATTCTTTCAGTATTTCGAGAGGCTGGGCTCCAACTTAATTCTTCGAAATGCCATTTTGGGCATCGCCAAGTTACTATTCTAGGGCATCTCGTTGACTCCTCCGGCATCCGCCCCGATCCCGACAAAGTCCGAGCTGTCCTGGATTTTCCTGTACCGACTTGTGTCAAGGACGTTCGAAGTTTTGTGGGCCTATGCTCATATTTCCGACGATTTGTCAGAAACTTCGCAGAGGTCGCACGCCCCCTCACTGATCTTTTGAAGAAAGATGTACCATTTGAGTGGGGTCCTGATCAAGGCACGGCCTTTTCCCAGCTCATAACACTTCTGACCACGCCACCGATTCTCGCCCACTTCGACCCGTCTGCTCCAACCGAGGTCCGCACTGATGCTAGTGGCTACGGTATTGGCGCGGTTTTAGCCCAGCGTCAATCCGGTCACGATCGAGTTCTTGCGTATGCCAGCCGGCTCCTTTCTCCTGCCGAACGCAATTACTCTATTACGGAACGCGAGTGCCTGGCCCTTGTATGGGCAGTTGGTAAATTCCGCCCCTATTTATATGGCCGGCCTTTCACAGTTACCACTGACCATCACGCTCTATGCTGGCTTTCAGCCCTCAAAGACCCAACGGGGCGCCTTGCTCGTTGGGCTCTGCGCCTCCAGGAATTCACATACACAGTGGTTTACAAGTCTGGCCGTTTACACCAAGACGCCGACTGCCTCTCTCGGTACCCCGTTGACGCTCCAGATCTAGTAACTGACGACGCGTCCATCTGTATTTCCTCGCTCTCTGCTTTCGGCAACATGGGATGTGAGCAACGGCGTGACGCGTCCCTACGAGAGCTAATCGACCGCCTGAACACAGGCTGTACAGACAGTTCGCTTCGCATGTTCGTTGTCATAGACGGCATTTTATACCGCCGCAACATGCACCATGTGGGAAACGAACTACTACTCGTAATACCCACTCATTTGCACTCGACCGTACTTCAGCAACTACATGATGTACCAACGGCTGGCCACCTTGGTGTTGCCAGAACGTACGACCGTGTCCGCCGACGCTTTTTCTGGCCCGGCCTCTACCGTTCTGTACAACGTTATGTTAGGTCTTGTGAGTCGTGCCAACGCCGCAAAAGGCCAGCGGTACACCCCGCCGGGCTCCTTCAACCGATCGACGTACCTGCCGAGCCTTTCTATCGTGTCGGCCTCGACCTGCTGGGCCCTTTCCCTCTTTCTACCGACGGTAACAGGTGGGTCGCCGTCGCCATAGATTACTCGACCCGTTTCGCAATTACGAGACCTCTTCCAAGCAGCTGCGCTACAGATGTCGCCGACTTTTTGATTCAAGACGTCATCTTACATCATGGCGCTCCTCGTCAACTGGTCACCGATCGCGGTCGCTACTTTTTATCTAAGGTAATCGACGATCTACTTCGTTCTTGTGCAACCAAGCACAAGCTTACGACGGCCTACCATCCTCAAACGAACGGCCTCACAGAACGTCTGAATCGCACGCTCACTGACATGCTCGCCATGTACGTGTCGACGGATCATCGTGACTGGGACATTGCGCTACCCTTTGTCACTTTCGCTTACAATAGCTCACGCCACGACACTGCTGGATATTCTCCCTTTTACCTTTTGTATGGAACAGACCCGACATTGCCGTTCGACACGCTTGTACCCAACCCTGCCAACCTGTCCACAGCATATGCTCGCCGCGCTATTAGCACCGCAGAGAAAGCCCGTCAGATTGCCCATCAGCGCCTTTCGGACTCGCAGCTCCGTCAGAAACGTAGCTATGACAGCCACCATCGGGACGTCCACTTTAGTCCAGGTGACCTCGTTCTTCTGTGGACTCCGTCGCGGCATGTTGGTCTGGCTGAAAAGCTTCTACCCAAGTATTCCGGACCTTATCGTGTGCTACGGCAGGTAACTGATGTTACCTATGAAACAGCACCTCTAAACCCTTCGATACCTTCCACATCTTCCGACATCGTCCACGTCGCTCGCCTCAAGCCGTACATCTCGTCCAACACCTGCTAACAAGCGCCGGGTCGGCGCTTTTCGCCGCCGGAGGTCGATGTTGCGGGTTCGCGGCTATGCAGCTATGCGGGCGGTGCGAAGAAGAAGACGACGACGTTGGTGGGCTGTTCGAAAATACACAACGGCTGCCATCTTGACTGCTGGAGTACTTTTCTACTCTAAAGTAGTAAATACATTCGCAACATTTTATATATATATATATATATATATACAAATAGATTTTCTTTAAATGACAAGTAATAAAGAAGTAATGCACTCACATCTGCGTATATAATGTTGTAGACACGATAGGATAATTTTACTGATTAGTTAGTCAACCGATTAGCTTCATTATTACAGTTCCTGACAGCCACGCATACCTTCGATTTGAAGAAGTTAGAAATAGAGAAAGAGAAAATGAGAGGCACAGATGAATCCCTTCCAGTACCAAGTAAATGGATTCCTAAAGGGTTTTTCGTACTGTGGTGAGCCCCCTGCATCCCCCTATGGTGGTCTAGTGGCTAAAGTACTCGGCTGCTGACCCGCAGGTCGTGGGATCTAATCCCGACTGCAGTGGTTGCATTTTCCATGGAGGCAAAAATGCTGTAGGCCCCTGCGCTCCGATTTGGGTGCACGTTAAAGAACCCCGGGTAATCAATTTTTCTGGAGCTCTCCACATACAGCGTCTCTCATAATCATATGATGATTTTGGGATGTCGAACCCCACATATCAATCGATAGTAAACCACCTGCAGGTGAAAAAGTTGGCAGATCCCACGTAATTTAAGAATCGATTATATGTGAAGCACGAATGTAAATATGTGTCTTGAAATGTTAATATGTGTCTTTCAAACAAGCACAACGTTACGAGGTGGACGAATATTATGCTGTACATGACTTCCGTGCCTTGATTATCATGTTTGGATGTGTATTTACCTTCATCGTTCATTCACGTCACGTAATACCAAATTTGGTATATGTGAAGCTAGCGAAAGGTCTGCAAGCGCATATTGAGCGTGGTATGTCGTCATGTTTTTACATGACACTCATGTCATGATTATCTTGTTTTGACCAGTCATATACATTCATCATCCATTGACGTCATGTAAGACCAAATTTGGTGCATGTGAAGCAAGCGAAATGGCCGCGAGCGTATCATGATCGTGGCATATAGTCATGTTCTCATATGACATGCATGTCATAATTATCATGATTGCCCCATTCATGTACCTTCTCATCCATTCACGTCCCGTAATATCCAATTTGGTATATGGGAAGCTAGCGAAACGACCCCGAGTGTACCATGAGCTTGCTGTGTAGTCATGACTAGTCATAACATGAAAATCATGACATATATGTCATGATTTCCACGTTAGGGTCGGTCACTTATGTTCTCTATGCAGTCAGGTTATACCATAGCAGTTTTGATAATTGTCATGTGAACGGAACCAGCGCAAGAGCAACAAGACCATGAAATGTAAATGGTGACATTCGTGACATACGTGTCATAATTTTCCTGTTATGACTACTCAATTACGCTCGTCATACAGTCATGTTATCCCGTACAGTTTTGGTATTGATACCATTATTGAGGCGGCCAGGAAAGCTAAAAGTCGTTGGCGGCTAGATAGATATAGATAGATAGATAGATAGATAGATAGATAGATAGATAGATAGATAGATAGATAGATAGATAGATAGATAGATAGATACGCTCAACGTCGCTGAAGTTCGCTAAGAAATGCTTCGCATTTCAAAGAACTAATACATTGTTTCCAATTCACCACAGAATGCGCACAGTGGCGAAGGTGCCTGAGCAGACCTGTGCTTGTAGTTCAGCATCTTCTTTACTTTTCCAAGCCAAAATATTGGCAGATCCCACGTACGGTGGGAATCGATGATATGCGAAGCACGAATGAGAAAGGTTCATATGTCACCTTAAAGTCAGCACAACGTTATGAGGTGGAAATAAATGATGCCGTACATGACTTTCGTGTCATGATTATCATGGGTGGATGTGTCTTTTACCTTTGTCATCTATGCGAGAGCATCATAAAGGGCCCAATATACTACAACGGAACGTTCACACGCGCGAACGCTGGGCACAGCGACGCTACGTTAGCAAAACGCAAGCACTCTGTAATCTGACGCCAGGCGCGACCAGCGTCCGTGGGCGCGGCCCGACGGCAACCGGCGCAAAATGTGACATGCTGAATTTCACGCCGATGAATTACCCAGACAGCACTGCGTCTTCCTCTATTCGTGACGGAAGGACGCCGGATGCGCTGAAACGCGCATGCATCGAAGCAACGCAGTGCGGCGCGCGCATGCGAGTATATGTAAGGTCCCTAGATGAAACAAGTTTCCAAACTCATTGTTCTCGAGCCGTCCTCCTCACTCTCTCGATTACTCCTCTTTTTCTCTGCCATCCGCGTCTGTAATTGGTGCATTACTTGCACGTGATCTTGCAAATGGCTGGTGGTGTTATTTATTATATGCAAAAGGTTCAAAACGAGTACGCATGCGCATATGGCTCCAGCCGGATTCTCGCCGTGACCAAAGACAAAATCGTAGCCAGAACATAAACTGGAGACACGGAGGAAAGTGACTGAAGAGGAGGAGCGTTTCGGTGTGCGCTAAGTCGACCAAGATTGTTTCGCCATGCTCGTTCAATGCAACATCTGCGTTTTTCAGCAATGCTGCGTTGCCGTAAACAACAGAAAATGGTTTCGCTCTCTTCAACTTACCTCGTGCTTTCCGAGATGAAGCGCACCATGAAGTGCAACTATGAACCATTTCACGCGAATGCTTTCGTGCAACTCCGTCAACGTATGTCGACGCGGATCTGCGAAGCGAGTTCACTTGTCGGTTTTTATTGAAACGCCAGGCGCGCGTCTAATGCGTGTCTAGTGCATGCCAGTTGGTACAAATACATGTGGGTATGCACGTATACAGAGCAGCTGTAGGTTGTAATCAACGCACCTTCAGAAACATTTCACTCTTGACCAGTTCCCGCTTGAGCCGAAACGCGCTGCTTCGAGACACCTCACCAGTAGAACTCTCACTTTTCAGGAAGTTCCCAGCACCGCATCAGAATCACTTGGCATCACGATTGTCCAAATGGGCACATTTAAAAAAAAACGTCATCGCAGTGCTGCTGGACGAGTGTTCGTACCAGTCTGGTCGTAGTTTTTTTTCTTGCGTGTGCACAAGGCGGTTGTAATCAATCGTCACAACGTCACGCCCTGTGGCCACTTACAGGATCCAGCAAGAAGCACGTTCACTGTGTCACAGCACGAACAAAACACAATCGGAGAAGTGGACTAGTTAGAACTGGACGAAATACCGCGGCCGTGGAACTAAAATGTACTACTCGAGACGCCATGGCTAGTGTTGTAAAAGTATAGAACTGCACAACGTTGCCGGTTGAGTAACGCACATCCCGCTTGCTCTTGTGTTGTGCCGTTTATGTTCATGAAGGTAACTGTTTATTCTACGTCTTATTTTGTTCCATTTTGTTTCATTTACATCTATTCACCGTAGCAACGGAACCCAAACATTCGCTTTTGGATGAAAGTTTTAAACCTTCTAGGGGGCGCTTCAGGAACATAGGCGAAGAGGAAAGGGAAAGGTGTCACTACCTTGGAAACTTGTTTGATCTAGGGACCTTAAGTATATGGCAGGATCCGCGCCTGGCGTGGCAACGCCGACGTGACGTGACGAAACGAACGCCAGCGTGCACGCGCGCCGGGTCACGTCGAAATGCATTGGCGCCTTGACTGTGGCGTGTATTCATGTTCTCACATGACACGCACTTCATAATTATCATGTTTCCACCAGTCACATATATTCGTCATCCATTGACGTCACGTGATACCAAATTTGGCATACGTGAAGCCACAGCGAAACGGCCGCGAACACATCATGAGTGTGGCATGTAGTCATGTTTTCATGACACGCATGTCGTGATTATCATGTTTGGATGTGTCGTTTACCTAAGTCGTCCATTCGCGTCACGTAATACCGAATTTGGTGCATGTGAAGCTAGCGAAACGACCACTAGCGCACCATAAGCGTAGCATGTAGTCATGTTGTTACAGGACACGCGTATCATGATTATCATGTTTTCACCAGTCGCATAACTTCGTCATCCGTTCACGTCCCGTAATACCAAATTTATTATATGCAAAGCTAGCGAAACGACCACGAGCACATAATGATGGTGGTATATAGTCATAGTCATGTTGTTACATGACACGCATGTCATGATTTTGATTTTAGGGTTTGTCGCTTGTGTTCGCCATGCAGTCATGTCATACCATACCAGTTTTGCAACATATCATGTGAACGAAACCACCGCAAGAGCAGCAAAATCATGAGAGGTAAATCATGATATAAATCACATAAATGTCATGATTATCATGTTATGACTAGTGAGTTATGTTCGTCATAGAGTCACGTTACATCATACTCAGTTTAATATTGATACCGTTATCCAAACAGCCAGGAGAGCTAAAAGTAGTAGGCGGCTAGATAGATAGATAGATATATAGATAATAGATAGGTAGGTAGGTAGATAGATAGATAGATAGATAGATAGATAGATAGATAGATAGATAGATAGATACGCTCAAAGTCGCCGAAGTTCGCTAAGAAATGCTTCGAATTTAATATTGTTTTTTGAAACAACAGTGCCTTAGATATGCTGATAATACTTGAGCATCTAGCAGCCGTGCTTGAGCTGTGCGAGCAGAAGGAGAAGAAAAAACTTTCTTCAGGAGAAAAAGAAAGGTTGCAGTTCGAGAAGACTGTTTGGATAGACTTAGAAAGTTTATCTGCATATGAAAATTTTAGTATTAATAGCAATCATTCCATTGTTAAGTATCTCATTTTAGCAACAGCAGTTTAGAGACATAGGGCTACGTCTAGATGTGGAGTCACTGACAGAGAAACTCTGCGCAGTTCATTGTTTTTAACAAAACTTTCATAGGAAAACTGCTAATATATGCAGAAAAAATGCCGGGGTTCTGCTACAGTACGTGAAAACTGAGCTCTGGCAGGTATCCGCAGATCTAAAAAATATAGGGGTGGAAATATGTAGTCATCGAACCATATTACGGATGACTGTACCATTCTTTTAGCGGGACGGCTCAGTGCTCTTCCACAGTAAAGTGCGAAGTGCTGCAAATCGTTAAACATCTTATTAAACACATAACACTTCCTTCGTTTTATGCAGCAACTGTTGCATTTTTAGATGCGGAGCATCTAATACTCGAGGCTTGTAGTGCGGCGCCGTCCACAAGCTTCCTCCTCCTTCTTCCACCATCTGTGCATCCCTTCCTCCTCTACACACCACGCGCGCTTCACTCCTCCACCATCTGTGCACCCTTCCTCCTCTACACACCGCGTTCGACATCTACAATTCTCCTGATTCTCCAGTGGACGCGCATGCGCCGTCGCGCTACGAGAACATTCAACAGCTGACAGTGCATGCGCCGTCGCGCTGTATATATACTCAAGGTCGGCGCTCGCTCGCTCAGTTGCCGCTCGTCGGTTGGTTTGTACGGCGCGTCGACGTCCAAGGTCGCGGTGAAATGAATTCCAACGAATCCACAAACAGAATGATCGACGTCCCTTCGACCAGCGCGGCCCTTTCGCATACGTGTGTACGTGTTCACTCATTTAACACCCCCTCCTACAACCACGTTAACCAATTTAGCCATCGACCCAAGTAAGTCGCAATTTAACACCCCATTTCACAACCACGTTAACCAATTTAGCCATCGACCCAAGTAAGTCGCACTTTAACACCCCGTTAACCAATTATATGCTCCGCATCCTCCTCAGTGTTCCCCCGAGGGAAGCTGCGGGCAATTTTTTTTTCGCCATGTTCAGTCAGCATGTCCTAGCATATAGATGTGTTAAACAACCACATAGTTGAGACAATTGCTGCTTTTTTGCTTCCGTTGGTTTCCCCAGCGTGCCGTGCTCGCTCTAGTCGGGTGAGTTGGAGCACGTTAACGGCTTCTTTTCTGCCTGGACACCTCCGCGACCTCATGTGGCGCCTAAGATGGGGTGTGCTTCCCGCTCTCGACCGCCTCGAAAGTTGGAGAATGGTTCAGTCAGCAACATGCCCGAACTGCTCCCTTTGGGAAACAAATCAGCATTTTCTGAGACATTGTGTCATTGCTCGCGCTTTTTGGAGAGCCGTACATGCTGGATTTCACTGCCTCAGAGTAAATCACTTCGTTTCTTCTGGGCGTTGTTCGCGAGGCCACTTCGCTTGTCTTCTCATTGTTGCCGGATCTTTGTGGTGCAACCGCTGCGAGGCGGCTGCAGCGGGCCGGCGCCGCCACGCGCTCTTCCCGATCCTAGAGCGATTGCACTCGGAGCTGCTGTCTGTTTTGTCGGAGGAGCTCTTCTTCCTCGGTGAAGAGGAATTTCTTCGGCACTGGTCTTGTCCTTTTGTGTCGGTCTGTGACAGACGAGTGAAACTTGTCTTTCGCACGGCCTGGTTTTGGTAGGCTGATGTGTCGATGCGCCGGAATAAATGACATGCCAACATGTAAATATGCAAAATGTACATATTCATGTTTAATTTGTGTCTCTTGTTTACCTTGAAATATATATTGTGGCAGTGTTTGTGTGAACCACCGAATGTAGATGTTCTTTCAACGTCATCTCATATCCATTGTCATGTAAATGACGTCTGTTTTGTCATCATCGTTATTGTATGTCTAAGAAGAAAATGCTCTGTTGAATGTTATTAACGTTTGTGACAATAAAGTTTTCTAAACACAACCTTTTCTGAACAAGTGGTATTCGATACGAAGTTTGGAGTATGGTTCCCGGTCAGCTTACCGCGTACCGTTGACCTATGTTTTCCAGTCGTGAACTCGTTCAAGGCGTAATTTTTTCAAAGACGGCTTCATGAAGTGTGAGGTCCACGGGTGGACTTTATGTTTTACCATAGTAGAGTATCAAGTACTCTAAACCGCCAAACACTTTTTCCAAACACGCCTAATCGTTAACCACCTTTTCTAAACACGGAAAGTGCCTATACGCCGACTATTCGATACCAAGGTCATTAGAAGCAACGCGAGCATCTATAGCAGCTGAAGTACGAACGACTCGTCTTGAACTCGTTCACGGCGCAATTTTCGTCAGCAGAGCCTCATCAAGTGCGAGGCCCACGTGATGGCTTTATGCTTTCTCATAGTAGATTGCCAAGTACTCTAAATCGTTAACCCTTTTTTCTAAACACAAATGTAATAATAATAATAATAATAATAATAATAATAATAATAATAATAATAATAATAATAATAATTGCTATGCCGCAAATAGCGAAATCCAAGTTGCAGCGAAAAGGACATAAATTCAGGGAAAGATTTAGGCTTTAGGTATGATTTTAATTATACGATAATTTAGAAAGTTGTAGACAGCCTTCTGTAGCGGGCTTCACATAATAATAAAGTTGAATGTAAACATTCAACAGAAGGCCGTCTGGTTGGGTAGGGAAGTTGCGAAACAGTCTCTGCTCTTCCTTAGTAGAGTAAATAGTATCATAAATTGTTAATTACTTTTTTTAAACGCACAGATTAGGAAGATAGGACAGCTCACACCCCTCGCGTGATAGAGTAATTACTTGTATTAATCGTTCCCATGTTTTCTAAACGCACACGTCGCTCCATGCACTAACGTAAACATAAAGAGCACGGCAATAGCTGTTCATATTGTGTGAATTGCTTCAGGAGGCGAATTCATAAAAGTTCGCTTTCACGAATGCATCTTCTCATTGGTCAGCTGACTTCGCTAACGATATGTCCAAGATGCTGATTGGCTGAACTATACTTTGAAGGAAATTTTTAGGGTAGTACGTATTTGTGAATACGGGGCCCAGAAACGTACGACGTCCCCATAGTAGAGTACACACCGCTCTAAATTGTTCTCTTTTCATTTGAAAATTGCTTAAATATTATTGACATTGACGTCTGTGACAAAATAGACTTCTATAAACACCATTCACGCCGCATGCGTTTCTCCTGCGAGGAAGGAAGACCTTCCTACTCTTACAATAGCGCGCAATACTTTAAAACGTCCGCATTTTCGTTGTACATCAGCATCTTAACTTGAAGTCGCATATATATTATCGAGACAGAGGTGGTGCCACGCACGTTCGTCACATGTTTGAACACACATACGTCAACATTTGCCAAATGATGACTGCGTGTGCATGTAAGGTTTGTCTGTTTGTTTTACTATGAGCTTACGCGTAACCGCAGATAGTGACTTAGTGATGATAAGACAGATGATAACTGTGCTTTCGGGATGTTACTTGCCGTTTGCGCGATTTGTTTGTTGCTCGGTGCAGTTGCAGTCACATAGGCCTTTGTTGCCAGTAACCTATACGTGTCTCTATGCTTTGTTTATAATGAGTGAGAAAAACTAGAGTAATCCTAATGTAATCATTTCTAAGGGGAGCTTAACTTTCTTCTATAACAGCGCACACATTAAAATTGATCATCTTTTTCACCAGCCGAAGTAGTCTAGCCCTTTCAGTCACGGTGTGTACAAATGTACGCGCCAAATTCAATCACACGTCACGCACCGTGCGTTTCGTCAAATGGCTTGAAATTTAGTGTGCACATTTGTGCAGGCCTCCTGAGTGGACAACAGGTGATCACTTATCTTCATTATGTGGCGTATCGCTGCAGATGATCACTTTGGTGGATACACTACCATGTTCGATGGTTGTTCGACGTGACGCGTTCCAGGACCTGCATGGAAAGTATTTTTTTTCTTCGCTTGAAACAAATACAACCGAAAAAATCAACTGTGTGTGTGTTTCAGGCCAAATAGTCGATTTTTTATACAAGTACTGAAGCTGACTGGTCACGAACGATTTGATAATTAGTTACACGCTCATTAACTTTACCTAATAAAACTCACTCCAAACAACGCTTTCATTCATTTTCTTACATGGAATGTAGTACTGGGTGCTTTAAAATGATGCCACGTGAATTAGGCACGTTTCTGACAGTGCATCAGAATGCGGGACTGAAGGACTAAGATTTATAATACTCGACTGCGGACCCGAATATCGCCAAATTCAATCCCGGGCGCATTTCGATGAAGGTGATGCGCTTTCTCCGAAATGAAGGCGCATCGTGCTTACATTCAGACCTGCTTACATTTAAACGTGCGTTAAAGATACCCAGGCGTGGAAAATTCAGGAGCTCTCCATGAAGGCTTTTCTAATTAAATTAAAGTCTAAGGATGTGAACCCTTGCAATAAACTAACTAAGATCACCTCTCGTTCTTCTGAGCAAACACGCTAAGGTAGCGCTGAAATTCGCAGTAGACAGAGGCAAGTATGCGCACAGTTTTCCGGTAGAGGGCAGTATAAACGGTATACGCAGTATGCATAAGTATGCAGTATACTCTCATCGGCATTCACGGTTTGTCTAAACACGCACTGTGCATCTAGTACTCAGTAACAGGAATAAGCAAAAACTGTTTGTGTCGTAAACGCAGTGCCGCCACTCTGGTTGCCTTTGACAGACGTAAGTAGACCTAAAAAAAGGAATTTTTCTTTTTTTAGGGGGCGGGCGGGTGAGGAGAACTGTTTACGACTTAAAAAAAAACGACAAGCAGTGCGTAAAATAGAGCGCCCAAAAACATCAGTCAAAGTTATATTCTAAAATTTTGCCATCTCATTAAAAGCTGTGTCACTAGCAGTTACGAGCCACATTGTATACATGAATGTTGACTGTGCAAAGCGACGCACAAGCATAGATTCTAAAAGCGCTAAATTTCACGAGGGTTTGATTTGAACGCTTGAATATGAGTCATGCAATGCGTTCCCACAATGAACCACAGCCTATGGGAGCTGTATTGAGAGCCCTTTCTTGAAATCCCTTTGCCGTATATGCAGTTTTCTTCGCTGAGCAACAAATCATTTCAAGTTTAAGGTATCCGTATGATGACGCCTGCGATACGCCAGAGAAATAATCTTTGGTATTTAACGTACGAAAACCACGATATGATTATTTAAGGCACCGCAGTGGAGGGCTCCGGAAGGTGCAACTACCTGGGTTTTTTAACGCGCACCCATGTCTAAGTACATGAACCTTTAGCATTCTCGCCGCCATAAAAAATGCGGTCTCCTCAGCCGGCATTCGATCGCGAGAGTAGCAAGTCAGCATTCTAGAGACAACACCGCAAGCCCGCCCCGGCGGGTATATGCTAAAGTACGCGGCTAAGTTGGTAAGGAAGGCTTCGCTTTACAACCAAACAACAAAATAACGAAGCAGTATAGCGCAACCTGTGTCAAAACAAATGCAGAAACGTCAACAAAACGCAGACGATTTATGTGTCGACTTAAAAATTACAGCGTTTATTTATATTAGCCGCTCTGTTAGTGTAACTAGTCCAACGGGAAAGTATTCAATCAAAGCAAAATAAAAGTGTCTTGTTCTTGTGTTTTGCTCTTCTAAATACATTCATGAATGAGTACAAACTGACCCTACTTGCTGTTCTTCATTTCGTACCCTGGCTTACTGCTCTCATTTTCGTCTCTGCTCATCTTCACACATTCACAAACTACGCACGCATGCGCACACGTGAGAAATGCGCACCATGGTTGCTTATAGCGCTAAGGTCTCGCACTGCTGTGCTCGGAAGCGCGGCTTCGATTTTCAGTCACGGGGATCGCATTTCTATGGAAAATGAAGTGCAGTATCACCCGTGTGCATAGCGAAATTGGATGCCTCTCAAACAACCCCAAGTGGAGGAAATTAATTCGCAGTTCCACACAATATACGGAGCGCTTTGTAATCATATTGGCACGTTCTTTTACCTCCCAAGAACTCTAAAAAAATGAATTTGTAACGGCACTGGCTTCGTTTCCTAAACTACGTTTCACATAAGTATAACTCAGTTGAAGCTATACCAGAAGTTCGGTCGGCAAATTGCACAACTCCACGCGTCTCAGTTAGCTTCTGTGGTTGTAACCGCCTGCACGTGAGCCTTCGCAACCGGCAGCAAAAAGCTATCTGTGGAATAATACAGTGATAGCCGTGTAACTGGGTTTCTTTGTTACTAAGGCACAAACATTGATTGATTTGTGGGGTTTAACGTCCCGAAACCACCTTATTATTATGAGAGACGCAGCAGTGGAGGACTCCGGAAATTTTGACCACCTGGGGTTCTTTAACGTGCACCCAAATCTGAGTACACGGGCCTACAACATTTCCGCCTCCATCGGAAATGCAGCCACCACACCCGGGATTTGATCCCGCGAACTGCGGATCAGCAGCCGAGTACCTTAGCCACTAGACCACCGTGGCGGGGCCCAAGGCACAAACATCTTCATGCATTACTCAGCTTAAGAACGAAGAGGGAATGCGTCGAAACCTTGAACCATTTCTTGGGGCAAACGCTGGCAGTGCGAGAAGTCCGACTAGCGGGACTAGCCTCTACAGCTTCATGGTCTACAGTGTTGCTCATGATCTATGAAATGGAGTGGAGTGAACAAGCTTGCAGCTTTCACTCTGGGTCGGACAGTGTCCTTGCCCGCGGAGGGGCGCTTCCCGAGCATTGCTCGAGGAAGGTGGTGATGGCGTCGCTCTTTGACCGCGACCTCGGTGAACGTCTAGTCCTGGCGCTACTGCGGCGTTATCCTTCCTCCTGACGGAGACATTTTTTGTTTGCACACGTGCCTTCCTGCACGTGAGAGGGGCGTTTTAGGAACGTTTGTGCACGATCTGACCGTCTGCTCACGCCTTGCTAAGGGCCGCGCGTGCACTCGCTGTATAGTTTGCGTTTCTTAGGCGCGTGGGAGTCTATATGGACTCTTGGCGGGTGCTTTCGTTTCTCGTTTATTTTGACCCGAGAAAGTGCTTCTGTTAGCGCAGCGGCTTGACCCCTTGCTAGCAGGCCGTACACAGTTGCATGGTTCGCACAAAGGAGACAGAGAGAAAGAAAGAAAGAAACAATAACGTACGGGAAGTCACGGTCATGGTCGTAAGCAAGGGAATGTAGAAGAGAGAGGATATACGAAAGGGTGTACATCGAAAGTGAAGCGAACGAGTGAACGACAATGAGACGTTATGTGCAAGGTCATATGCATTTACGGGTGGCCCCTTGTTAGTATTCAAACTGGTATGCCGACCACTCCCTGTAAACTTCGCGTTGGAAATGTGCCTTACGTGACATCTAATAGAGATGTTTACAGATTAAAGAATAGTTGCATTATTGCATGCTAGGCATCCGCGTCTATGACATATTGTGTCCTAATGAAGCGCTCTTTTTTAATGTGACGCACGCTGTTTATATTCGTGGTAGCAGTAGTACCATTTCCGCATGCAGGTAGGATATACACTTAACTCAAATGATGACGTGCTAGCAAGGTAAGTTGTGCATAGTTCATCTTTACTGTTCTGATTTCACAATACTGACCAGAAAAAATAGAGACAGATAAAGGAAGAGAGTACTTTTTTTTGAGGGATCCTAGAGAGCTATACCGATCGGCACGTATAGAATGCTGCTTCAGATAGATATAACGAACGAAGATGTGATGTGTTCTTTCTCAGTAGTGTTGGCCAAATGTGCACGAAGTAATAGCGAAATTACCGTATTGATAGGATCGAGTCAACCTCCCTCCTCTACCCCCTCCTGGTCCGTAGGAATGGAAAGACTAAGCCTTCTCCAACGTTAAGCTTCCATTATACTTATGCAAGGCCCACTCAATCTTTGAGCCTGATCGCTGCATGAAGGGACGTCATCCTATAAAACCAAGGGCAATAACAAATCAAACAGTAACGATAGATAAAGAGAAAGAAAGAAAGACAGATAGAAAGAAACAAAAATAAAGAAAGACAGAAAAGAAAGATATTTAAATGAATGGGTGGACAGAAGGACGGACTGAGTGATTGAGTGAGAAAGGTCACGGAGGGAAATTCAGGCAGTCACGAAAGTTATTTCATCCGGTTTGCTACCCTACAACAAGAAGAGGGTGAAGAAAGATACGTTGCCTTCTTATACGGCTAGCTCCCACACGTTAAACATGAGTACTCATCTGATCTATCTAATAAGTGTGAACCCACGCATCTGCTTTTTCTGTACGTATGAGGCTCCCACTACGCTGCGCTTGATTAACACTCCCAAAGTATCCGCTTTAATATCAATTTCAATACGGTAAATTACCGCGACGTTGTTAATTGTTGAGTATGCCACGCACGGTACTTTCTCCTCCCTTAATATGGTACTCCTAGCATTACACTACGAGTAATCGAAGGAGAACGCTTTTTGATAATTGGGCTAATAGCGATATCCAACACCACTCACTCCAGATTGCACTAAACCAACTGTACTCGAGACCGCTTTCGAAAGTCAAGGGGCTCGCACTATGCACATGCACGTCGACGGCGCAGAAGGCAGTGAAGCTGTTGCTAGTGTTGCTAGAGTAGGCAGTTCTCAGCTACCACACGCAGACTTAAGGAGTGTGCGCCTTATTAATGCTGCGTCTCTCTCTCTGTCACTGTTCTATTCTGTGTCAATTTTCGTCGCTAAACAACAACGACAAAGATGATAACAAGCACGACAACAGCAGCAGCAACAACAGCAACAACAGCAACAACAGCAAAAGCAGCATCAACAACAAAACAAAAACAACAGCATCATTATCAACATCATCATCGTTAGCTTCACTGCACTGCAAGAAAAAAAGGCCTCTCTCATGTACCTCGAATTAATTCCGTCCTGTGCTTTATAATGATGATCACCTCACGTGGATGACGCTCACCCAAAAAGGGGATTGGCCAAGAACTGGGTGCCAGAATGCTTAGTGTATTGAAACTAAAGCCAATCATAAAAATTAGTTTAGAGATAAAATCGATAATAAATAAAATTGATTACTGAGCAAGCGTTCAAACCATCTCTTTTTTTCTGATTGACATAACTACGAATTGCAGACTAAGAATCTGAATAAGTGAGAATAGACTAATACGATAATATTCTTGTTGCTTTGATGTAGTCAAACACAGTAAAGCATACAACCCTGCTGCACAGAAATGATTTAAACTGCAAGCAAAAGTTCGTGAAGAAACCCGACGTTTCGGAACCGACTCGGTTCCTTCCTCAGGCTGGACTGTGGCTACGTAGGAGCGGCGTCGTCAAAGCACTCGTGGGGTGGTTATAGCCGCAGTCCCCCCTGAGGAAAGAACCGAGAAGGGGGGGCTATTCGGGCTAGTTGGTATGACATGATGATAGTTATAGCGCGAGAACAGAACGACGACATAGCGCTCGTCTCTTTCTTGTCCCTTTGTCGTCATTCTGTTCTCGCGCTATAATTATCATCAAAGAACCAAGTCGTTTACGAAACTTCAGGTTTCTTCAAAAACTTTTTGTTGGAGTTTTAATCATCATCATCATCATCATCATCATCAGCCTGTCTACGCCCACTGCAGGACAAAGGCCTCTCCCATGTTCCGCCAGTTAACCCGGTCCTGTGCTTGCTGTTGCCAATTTATACCCGCAAACTTCTTAATCTCATCTGCCCACCTAACCTTCTGTCTCCCCCTACCCCGCTTCCCTTCTCTGGGAATCCAGTTGGTGACCCTTAATGACCAGTGGTTATCCTGTCTACGTGCTACATGCCCGGCCCATGTCCATTTCCTCTTCTTTATTGCAGCTATGATATCCTTAACTCCCGTTTGTCCCCTAATCCACTCTGCTCTCTTCTTGTCTCTTAAGGTTACACCTACCATTTTTCTTTCCATTGCTCGCTGCGTCGTCCTCAATTTAAGTTGAACCCTCTTTGTGAGTCTCCAGGTTTCTGCTCCGTGGCTAAGTACCGGCAAGATACAGCTGTTATATACCTTCCTCTTGAAGGACAGTGGCAATCTACTTGTCATAATTTGCGAGTGCCTGCCGAATGTGCTCCACCCCATTCTTATTCTTCTAGTTACTTCAATCTCGTGGCTAGGCTCTGCGGTTATTACCTGCCCTAAATAGACATAGTCTTTTACAACTTCAAGTGCACTATTACCTATCGCAAAGCGCTGCTCCTTTCCGAGGTTGTTGTACATTACTTTCGTTTTCTGCAGATTAATTTTAAGACCCACCTTTCTGCTCTCCTTGTCTAACTCCGTAATCATGAGTTGCAATTCGTCCCCTGAGTTACTCAGCAATGCAATGTCATCGGCGAAGCGCAGGTTACTGAGGTACTCTCCATTAACTCTTATCCCTAACTGTTCCCATTCTAGGCTTCTGAAAACGTCCTGTAAGCACGCAGTGAATAGCATTGGGGAGATTGTGTCCCCCTGCCTTACACCCTTCTTTATTGGTATTCTGTTGCTTTTTTTATGAAGCACTATGGTAGCAGTTGATCCCCTGTAGATTTCTTCCAGAATGTTTATATATATTTCATCTACGCCCTGATTCCGCAGTGTCTGCATGACGGCTGATATTTCTACTGAATCAAACGCCTTCTCGTAATCTATGAAGGCTATGTATAAAGGTTGGTTATACTCTGAGCATTTCTCTATTACCTGATTGATAGTATGAATGTGGTCAATTGTTGAGTAGCCTGTTCTAAATCCTGCTTGTTCCTTTGGTTGATTGAATTCTAATGTTTTCTTTACTCTGCTAGCAATTACCTTTGTAAATAGCTTGTATACTACAGAGAGCAAGCTGATTGGTCTGTAATTCTTCAAGTCCTTGTCATCTCCTTTCTTATGTATTAAGATGATGTTAGCGTTCTTCCAAGACTCTGGTACTTTTCCAGTCAGGAGACACCTCGTAAATAGAGTGGCTAGTTTTTCTAACACAATCTGTCCTCCATCTTTCAGCAGATCTGATGTTACTTGATCCTCACCAGCAGCTTTGCCTCTGTGCATGCTCTCCAAAGCTTTTCTGACTTCTTCTATCATTACCGGTGGGGTGTCGTCTGGGTTACTGCTAGTTCTTATAGTATTAAGGTCGTGGTTGTCTCGGCTACTGTACAGATCTCTGTAAAACTCCTCCGCTATTTTAACTATCCTATCCATATTGGTAGTTAATTTGCCTTCTTTGTCCCTTAGTGCATACATCCGCCTTTTGCCTATCCCTAGTTTCCTCTTCACTGCTTTGACGCTTCCTCCGTTTTTCAGAGCGTGCTCAATTCTCTCCATGTTATACCTTCTTACATCGCATACTTTACGTCTATTAATCAGCTTCGAAAGCTCTGCCAGTTCTATTTTGTCTGTTGTACTTGACACTTTCATGATTTGACGCTTCTTAATTAGGTTCTTCGTTTCCTGGGAAAGCTTGCCGGTGTCCTGTCTAGCTACCCTGCCTCCAACTTCCACTGCACACTCCGTGATGATACTCGTCAGATTATCATTCATTGTATCTACGCTAAGGTTGGTTTCCTCGCTAAGAGCAGAGTACCTGTTCTGAAGTGACACTCTGAATTCCTGTACTTTCCCTCTCAGTGCTAGCTCATTGATTTGCTTCTTGCGTATCAGTCTCTGTCGTTCCTTCTTCAAGTCTAGGCGGATTCGAGCCCGTACCATTCTATGGTCACTGCATCTTACCTTGCCAACCACTTCCACATCCTGCACGACTCCTGGGTGTGCAGTCATTATAAAGTCTATTTCGTTCTTATTTACGCCATTAGGGCTCCTCCATGTCCACTTGCGGTTTTCTCGTTTTCGGTAGAAGGTATTCAAAATACGCAGATTACTGCGTTCTGCGAATTCTACTAGTAGCTCTCCTCTGGCGTTTCTAGTGCCGATGCCATAATCTCCTACTGCCTGGTCTCCAGAATGCTTCTTCCCTACCTTTGCATTAAAGTCGCCCATTACTATAGTATACTGTGTTTTCACCTTACTCATTGCCGATTCCACGTCTTCATAGAAGCTTTCAACTGAAGCGTCATCATGGCTAGATGTAGGCGCGTAAGCCTGTACTACCTTCATTTTGTATCTTTTATTCAGTTTAATTACAATGCCTACCACCCTTTCATTAATGCTATAGTAATCCTCTATGTTGCCAGCTATGTTTCTGTGAATTAGGAACCCTACTCCCAGTTCTCTTCTGTCTGCCAAGCCCCGATAGCAAATGACGTGCCCATTTTGTAGCACAGTATAGGCCTCATCTGTCCTCCTAACCTCACTCAGCCGTATTATATTCCATTTAATGCCTTCTAGCTCCTCGAATAATACAGCTAGACTTCCCTCTCTAGATAACGTTCTAACGTTAAACGTTGCTAAGTTCAAGTTCCAATGGTGGCCTGTCCGTATCCAGAGATTCCTAGCACCCTCTGCTGCTTTGCAGATCTGACCGCCGCCGTGGTCAGTTGCTCCGCAGCGTGTGGGGACTGAGGGCCGTGAGTTAATTGACGAATGCCTACGGGAGGGGGTGGCCAGATACTGCACCAGGGTGGCCAATCCTTCTCTGGTGAGATCATCGGTGCGTACCGGCTTTAAGCCGGTACGATCAGACAGTAGTGGGAATGCTCCATGCATGTCTTCCTTATTGTTGTTCAGCAGCGTTGGCGGCCACCCACCACGGAGCCCAACGAGGGGACGCTACAAGGTTACAAATGCTGAAACTTGCAGACGCCAGCCGTACAAAGCCACTATAACCCAATGCGCCTAGACCAAGGTAGGCTATTTGCACAGGGTTAACCCTAGCCGCCAGGAAGTTTGGAAGTAAACGGAAGAGAGTAGAAGACAGGACAGATAAATAGTAAGAGATAAAGACAAAGATGTAGGCAGAGAGAGATAGGAAAAGGCGACTGCCGATTCCCCTGGGTGGGTCAGCTCAGGGGTGCCGTCTACGTGAAGCCGGGGCCAAAGGGTTGTGTTGCCTCTGCCGGGGGGCCTTAACGGTCCAATCACCCAGCGTCGGCTCAACCCCCAGGATCCCCTTTTCCTCGGACACGGCAAAGCCACGCACGGCTAGGTGTGGGAGGGAGTCGAAATTCCCCCGTTAGCTCGGGTTCGTGGTGTCGCTACACACCAAACACCTACTTGCGCAGGCGCCCCTGCGTCTGGGGCCATTATATGTGGGATCAACTGCAATAGTAAATGCAATGCAGGTCTTTATATATTTTATGTGCTCTTTTAAGTTTTTATTAGACTGACATGCTGTTACCTAAGTCAGTGGTTCTCAAATGAGGGTTTGCGAAGCCATTTCTATGATCCACGAAACCCTCACCTGCATTTTTCTTCAAGCCCGACTGATGAACTGTCCAAAATGAAGTGATGTGGCACATTTGTTTGATGTTTTTGGTAGCGATAAAAGGCACCAGTTTCACACTCCAGTTGTGTTAATTTACCTACGTGCCCCCCTCCCTCCCCTCCGCTGCAAGGGGTCCCCCATCACTTCCACCAGTCCATAAGGGGTCCCCGACACATCCATGACTGAGAACCTTACTGGTGTGGGTATTCAGCGGGACTGGCGACATAAAATCAACTGGATGAACCCCAACACGAAGTGCACAATAGCTGTGACTATGTACACTGTGTGTGCACACTGTTTTAAATGAACAATATAAGCAGAGACAATTACCTTCACACTCAAACTCCTTTATAACAAGGTTGCGTGCATCTTACAAGAAAAGAAATCCGCTATCTGAAAATTTGTTATATATTGTAAACACTGAGCAAAAGGCAGTAGCTGCATCGGGACAGTAGCAGCAAAAGCTGGACGGGTATACGGGCAGCGTTGCACAGCAACAAGCCAGGCAGCTCCATCTCGAGCCTCGTTGAAGGCTGTCGAAGCGGTTGCAGCAGTGGGCGTTCCTTTCCACTACAGTTAGAAAGGTTATCCCTAACACTGTACCCATTGCAAGACAATTTTTCGTTTACTTCATTATAACCAATGCTTTGTAATATCAGTCTGTTATATTGAGGTTTGCGTGTACTATGAACAAAAACAGAGCAAGTCAAGCCTTCAGGCCACACAAACAAATGGAAGATTATCCAGCAAACGCATGTCATATGGCATTAACACCCATCAACAAATACACGCAGCGTGAGCAGGTGGCAAGAGTCTTGCAGATGTCACACTAATTGTAAATCAAGCGGCTCCCGTTCCAGATCAGATTACAAACTTTATGATTAAATTCATATTTAATTCCCATCCGGATGATCTTTTAAATGCTGTTAACCGCTCCTTACAGCACACATGGATTCCAAGCGCATGGAATTGCTAAAGTTGTGTTGCTGTGAAAAAATCTAAGCCTCGGATATGTCCTGGATAACATTTGGCCAATTTGGCTTACTTCAAACTTAGTTAAAATGATTGAAAAAGTTCTTCATAGAAGGCTCAGTGAATTCATCGCTCGTCAGGACATCCTTTCACCAAGGCAAGTAGGATTTAGACAGGGTTGCTTTTATGGTCGGCTCATGTTGATTTGGAAAGCCGAATTCGCCTTGCAAAAGTATCTGGTGAGCTTTCTGCATTAGTCACGTTAGATATTGCAAAAGCCTACGATAGTGTGGAACATAGTACAATATTTCAAGATTAGTGGACTGTGAGGTGCCCAAGTACATTATATCTTGGGTTCAGGAGTTTATCTTTGAGAGACAGTTCTTTTGTTGCCACGGGGGAATTACTTCTGCCTCATATAAGCAAACAAGAGGTGTTCCGCAAGGATCAGTTTTGTCGCCTCTTTTATTAATATCTTATTATCATCCATTCCCGTTCATAAAAATGTTCCCCTTTACGTCGTCGCCGATGATATTGCTTTTCTCTCGTCATCACAAGATATCAATAGTTTGTATCAAATCTTACAGTCATATTCAAGTGAGCTTGAAGTATGGCTTGGCGGGCTGTCTTTTTCACTTAATGTTAGCAAATGTGCTCTGCTTGTATTTCCGCTATCCGTTCTCGTATTTATTTCACTGCATTATCGAAATGATCCGATTCCATAAGTAACAGCACTGAAATATCTTTGCATTGTTTATGTTGCCAATTTAAATTGGCAGCAACAAATAGAATCAAACACACGTAAAGCAGAAAGCTCTCTAGGATTGCTACGCTGGTTTTGCAATAAGAATTCAGGGATGCGAAGGAATACATTACTTATGATATACAAACTTTACGAACGACCAATTCTGGAGTTTGGTTGCGTTTCGTTTTCTGGAAGTGCCGAGTACAAATTAATACCTCTTATATTGCTAGAAAGGCAAGCTCTACGGCTGTGTCTCGAGCTACCTAGGTGATACGCGAATAGCGTGCTTTATTTGGAAGCTCGAATCATTCCTCTTGATACTAGATTTCGACAGCTTACTGTGCAAACATTTCTAAAACTCTCTGATGCGCCCCTCTTCTGTTCACAGACAGTTTTCATCAAATATCCAGTTTCTTTGTGTGCCCGTGGTGTCGTTATCAAAGACCCCAAATCATTTTCGTCGAGTCTCTGTTATCAAATCTTCACGTTTCCCTCCAGAATTTAACTCCCCAAACCCTATGCTCGGTGCCAGTTGACTTAATTTTTAATGATATTTTTCCGAAAAATACCAAGTTACTCCTAAAGCATGTTCTGGAGGGCCTCCTTCAAGACCATCTCAGTCATTTTCCCAATTACGTAGTAATTTGGACGGATGCAACGCAAAATCTTCTGAAGGCTGGAGTAGGTATTTTTTCTGATCAGCTTAATTGGTCTTTTGCGCTTCCATTGCCTGACTTCACACCAATTTATCTCGCAGAATTCCTAGCTATTACATTGGCTCTTCGAAAACTAAATTCTCAGCAATCAAAAGGCTCTGTAAATCATCTCCCAGTTTTCATACCCACCCAGACAGACATCTGTTGAATGTGTACAGTCATCCCTGCTGCAGTAACATAATGAACTACCGCCAAGGAAAAAAAAATTACTGTAACATTTACTACTATTTGTAGCCTCTTCAATGAAGCTTTTGGAGATCTTTCTCTCTAATAGGAATAGCGACGACAGTATAAGAAATGTTCAATTGTTTTAATTTCGTTGCGAAAATACACAACGGAGACGCCTTGAGTCCAGCTTTGTTTAAGTAATACTTTAGTTATGAAACTACACACACAATCTGGTATAACGTCTAATTGGCGAGAAACACAGCACTGTTTTTCCCGAACAGTCTTAAATGCTCAAAATCTTTAAGTTTATCTAATGGTAGTTTACCTAGTTCACATTGCAAACAAGCATTTATGAGCATTAACGCTGCCACATCGACAGCATCTGGTGCAACTGAGATGACAGGTCCACTCAGGGATACTTCGCTAAAGATTCCGCCATTTTGTTCGAATATAATCTACGGTGGCCTGGCACCCATATCAAATGTAGAATAAATGACGAAATGTATTCATTAGTTGTACATTTGCTGCTGCAGAATGTGCACTGCATATTGATAGGGAATCTTTAATTACCACCGCTGCTGATTCGCTTGAGGGCATTTTGCGTAGGGCTAGAACAATAGCCGATAATTCTGCAATCAATGCAGGGGTATAATCTGGGAATCGAATTGGAGAGGAACAGTCAACATGCCAAACCTACCCTTTTATTTTCACACAGACGCATGAGTCGCAATTATGTTGCTTAACTACAGGTGAGCTATTCTGCTAACTGGTCCTTTAAAATCTATTCGGCAATTTTTTTGCGTTATGGAAAAAATATATCGGAAAAATGTATGCTAAGCGTTAACTATATGTTGCCTATGGGGCCAATATCTTCCATTTTTACATTCATCGGCTACAGCATCCCATGTGCAAATATTGTTTGGGGGTTGTGCAATTGTGACCAGTGTGTTTCGAAGAACAAGTTCGGTTATTCAATAAAAACGCAAAATGAGCGTTCTTGCTGCGAGCTGTGTATCTTTAAGAATACTTGCACAGTAAAAGTTATAAATCTGTTTAGCAGAGAAAGTATACGAGATTTTATATACAACACATTGCTCGCAACAATCTTTGGGACACCCAGGCACAAACGCAACGCTTCCCTTTCCAACTGCAAAAGGGTCCTCGTTTTATAAGCTGCACTGCCAGAAAACAATCCACACCCGAATTCCGTGATAGGCCGCACATACAGTTTTTTATATCATTATTAGCGCATCTCTTTTCGGCTCCGTTTTAGGGTTTGCGAGCTTCCGTAACCACCCCATGGCACGTGTTGCCTTAGAGTATACATCATCAATGTGGCTTCGCCAATTTATTGTATCATTATATATGATGCCTAAATATTTAAGGGAATCAGCCTGTGGAATGAGTTCATTACTTTGCATTAGGGAGACGTTGATAGGCTGCATGAAAGGGAACGCCAAAAGCACGTTTTTGTTGACGTTTAACGTCATATGAATGTTTTTGAGCCATACTTCTAGCATACTGGGATAATTTTCTAGACTCGTGGTAAAGTGATTGCAGGTTGTTATTTTTTTGCAAGAAAGCAATATGATCTGCATACACATACAACTGAATTTCATGAGTTGATGGAATGAAGCTTAAGAATATGTTAAATAAAACAGGTCAACCCCCAGTGGCACGCCTCGTGTCTGCTTATATCTATTAGATGAGCACTCAATTTTAAAGCAATAAAGTTCCCTTCCTCTTGAAAACTCCGAAACCCGCGCAGGAATGTAGTTAGGAAAGTGGTGATATTTGATCTCTTTTAATAAAATTGAATGCTCAACCTTATCGTACGCTTTAGCGAAATCTAGAAAAACTAATGCACATATTCGCGCCGACACATAGCCAGTTGTATTCGGCTCTGTAAATCAACATACGCGTCCAATATTGAGCGATCAGATCTAAAACCAATTTGACTGAGGTTTAAAACTGCGTTACTATAAATATATTTTATCGTCCGGGCATTCAAAACAACTTCAACTAGCTCAAAGAGATTATGCGTGAGAAATATCGGCCTTATGTTGTCTAAGGCAAATTCAACTCCCTGCTTATTAAGAAGTGAAATACCTTTAGATAGCTTCCATTCTGCAGATATCCAAGCTTTTGTTAAAGAAAAATTCACCATAACAAGACTTTCAGTTGGAGGAATCTCCAACATTACTTTTATCATTTCATTGGCCATCCCAATGATCTGGTTCAGGGGCTGAATGAGATAAGTGTCGTATTACTCCTGCTAGCATATATAAAGTAACCTCCTCGAAATCATCACCAGCTATTGAATTCACAATGTGCAGGGGCATAGTTTAAATAAACATTTCTTGTAGCCCTTTCTGCAACCTCTTTTCTCCCCTTTATCCCTTCCCCAGTGCAGGGTAGCAAACCGGATGTGCGTCTGGTTAACCTCCCTGCCTTTCCTTGCATCTTTATCTCTCTCTCTCTCTCTCTTGTAGCCCTTTCGCAATATTTGCTACTAAAGCAGAGACAAGAGACTTCATGGCCGGAGAGAAATAACTGAAAGCCAATATTTCTAGAGGGCATTAACATCTTTTGAAACCTTAAAAATATTTAAAAGTGCTTTTTAATTTTTTGCCCTAGAAAAATAATCAAATCGTTTCATATTGTACTCATCCTTCCTATATATACTGTGCGTTTGAAGTCTGCTGATACGAATGCATTATCATACCAATTGGTTTACCGGAAGTTGTTTTCATGCAGATTTACGTTTTCTATAGCTCTACATGCAGTCTTCATTCCACCATGAAATAAAAGAACCTCCTGTGGCCTTGTTTGATCTAGAGATTGCATTTTTACTGATATTTTTAACCCCGCAACAGGCTCATAGTTCTTTGTCACCTGGTATGTCCTTGTGACGAATCAAAGTAGCGTTAAGTTTTTTTTTTCAAAATTTTAGTAGTTGACGAATGAGCCGGCCTTTTTGGCGACATTTATTCTCGGAAAATTAAGGATAAAACTGATATGCAAGTGATCACTGTTAGTAGCGCAGTCTGAAGTTTTTCACGAGTATATATTTAAGGATGGGCTTAAAAACGTCAAGTCTATCACCGATTCAGACAGACCTCAGAGAAAAGTAGCAGTGTGCGAAATTAAACAAGATAAATTCTTGTCAAGACCCGAATCCCACAAGCGTTTTTCGCATAAATACGTTCTGAATCTTCAAGCCACCTATCCCTAAAAAATAATATATCCTTTGTGCAGGCAGATAACATGACGCCTACGCTTCTCGTGTCTTGCACCCCAGCCGGGAAATACGCATTTACGAACGAAAAGGAAGAACCGTTGGGTAAAATTATGTCTAATACCGAAATTTAACTCTCACTAGGCATACATCGATAAGATGACTAAGCTTTGTGGATGAACTTAGTTGGTATAAAGACAGCAAGTCCACCACCTCTACCGGTTGGTCCAAACGGAATAGCTGATACTTTTTTTTAGGTAAAACTTTTGACTTGTTGAAAGCCAGGTTTCTTGCAGTGAAATAATATCTCAGGAAAGTTGCGAAGAAAGGTACGATAAGTCTGTGACTGCAGAAACAATTTATCTGCAATTCTACTGTATTATGCTTACGGCGAGCTATTTTGATAGTAGAACCGTAGCAGGAACTCCCTGGTGCAAAAGCCGTTTCACAAAAAGGCTTGCTTAGAAAGGTTCTCAAAGAAGTTTCTCTTCGGCAGATACTTTTTTTATGATTTCAAGTTATGCGAAGAAATTTTTGATGGGGGAGATCGGGGATGCTTTAGAGCCTTATGAGAGTCTGTATTCATAGCTGCAAAGGCTTCCGAATCATTGGTTAGGGGCTCCAGATCATCCTGTTTTGTGGTTTTCGTAGGCCCTGCCTTAGGAGAGACAGACCGATGGCGTGCTGTTGCACTGTATATCACCGTACGCTGCAGCAACACCGAAGCCCGATAATCCCGATCTTTCGTAGACGCTACCCCAATCATTCGAGACAGCTGGTTTCAAAACAGCTGTCTCGAATGTTGTTGAATGAAGGTTTAAGATATATTGTTTGCAAGGCGTTCCATTGCCTTTTCCGTAGCCTTCTCTATGGACTCTGCGATAGATTTTGCGAGGAATGCATTCGTGGCAGCAGTGTTACGAGCTGCGACGCCTGCATAGCCCTTAAATCTTTCCTTAGTTTCCGGAACTGCATCTCCCCTAGAGCAACGCTAGCGTTCTACAATATCCAATATACGAAGCTCCCCTTCTTTTTATGACCAGTCTGCAGAGTCTGCAGGGTGCGTACCATTACATAAACAGCACCTCTCTTCATCAGAGCCGCAGTCGCGGCTGTCATGGCTCTCTTCTCACCGGTGGCGTCTAAGAACTGGCCGCACCTTTTAACGCTATGTTCCTACCGCCAACATTTGAACCACTATAAGGGTTTGGGGAAATGTGGCTCAGCCTTATAGATTGCTGGTCCTGTCTTAGTTTCTGAAGGTCTAACTGTTCCTAAAGAGGTCACTATCCCGGATTTGGTTGGAGATTTTCTGTTGTCAATCATACGGGTGCACATGAAGACTGAAATTACAACCCGCCACCAAAAACGAGTACAGTATTTCTGCAGGTCTCAGGCTTGTGTCTACATCACAGACTATTCCTTTCGAACATGCGAGGTGTGCTGGAATGAACGGTCGCACCGGATGCGCTGCAAACTCGGAACAACGCAAAATCTCACGAATGCATTCCTCGTCTGCTGAATTTACAGGATGCCTCCGCGACCGTACTGGTGGACCTCGGTGATCTGCTGAAAACACGAAGTGGCTCTCTGAAGCTCCATTCGAATCACCTTTGGGTTCTTGATCGGTATAGTGGTGCTATTGGTAGGTACAAGCGCCACAGGAACGCTGCTCACTCCACTGCGTAACAAATAGTCAATCGGCCAATCCTTGGCCGGACTACGTCGAAGCTAACCAAGGGGAGGGCCCTTGGCCCGCAGAGGAAAATGACATTGAGATGAAATGACTCGCTTTAGCTTAAAAATACCAACACAGCTAGCAAAAAATAAAAAAAACTTTCGAGTAGCAATAAGGATACTTCGGACCAATTCTAGGGCGGGGTAGCTTCTTCACAGGCGAGCCAAATGAACGACACAGCCGCAGCCAACGCTTGACCAGTCCACCACTAAAGATTCAAAGACTAAGCGATTGGAAAACGACGCTTGCAGCGGTCACGTTATACCCGCAAGTTCTTCATTTCATTTGCCTACTTCACTTTTACATCCTCCACGCGCGCTTGCCTTCTCTTGGAGTTCATTATGTTACTCCTAATGACCAGCGGTTATCTTGCCTTCGCGCTACATGCTCGGTCCGCGGCCATTTCTCTTTGATAGCGCCTAAGATCTCATTGACCTTCGCTCGTTAACAGCCACTCATCTCGCATCTTATCCCTTGAGGCCACGCTTGTATTTTTTCTATGACTCGCTGAATCATCCTCAAATCAAGTTAACCAAACCAATCATCTGTTTAGCTCTCTGCCTTGCCCATTGTCTCTCTCTGCTTCGAAGCGCTTTCCCTTTGCTATAAAACATACAAGCAATGTTTGAGATTCAGAATCAGAATCATAATTTTAATATTAAAAATTGTCTACAATAGCAGGCATTTAGTATACGGGAGGAGGTCCCTTACGCCCATATTCACAAAACCAACCTCGGCTTTACCTCGGATTTTACCCAAGATTTTACTCTCTGTATGCGTTATAAAGGCACAAAAACGGTAACAGGGTGAAAGATAAGAACAGAACGGTTTCATGAATATCAGCTTACTTCGTTAATCAAGTGCAATTAAGTTCTAAAACTGATAGGAAAAACTCGAGGAAAGGTTGAGGTTGGTTTCTGCATGCGGGCCATAGTCAGAAGACTGTATTGAACCTTCTAGTTAATAATAATAATAATAATAATAATAATAATAATAATAATAATAATAATAATAATAATAATAATAATAATAATAATAATAATAATAATAATAATAATAATAATAATAATAATAATAATAATAATAATAATAATAGGCTAGTTAATGATTCCTGTACAACAAACGGTGCAGGAGTAGGCATAGGACGAAGTAAAAAACAGACCAGTAGCTGACTTCCGAATGAGAGTTTAATGATGAGTGCACGCGTACATATGCTGGCATAAATCACGTGAGCGCACGCATCCAGTCGCGTAACTTTAGAGTAAAAAAAAAAAATCAGAAGTCAAGAATTCAGCGCCAGTCTTGGTTTCTTACCTGGCCTCATATCCACTCTTGCAATGTTTGGTGAAGATAAAAAAAAATATCGCTGATCAAGAATTCGAAGCGGTAAATTGTGGTGGCTGCTATCGTTGTGTCCCAGAAGAATATTTCGGTGATGCCATCGCAAATAAGCCTAAGGGTAGCTATAGAGCTTATTTTGAACCATTGCATAGATAAGAAAGAATTAGGCAAAGAGGAGGCAACGTTGGAAAGATTATGTATATTTGGCAAAGAGCGGGAGAGTTTGAGACACACGAATGAGTATGCCACATGTAGCACAGGCCATACTGATGGCCTGCCAATAGTCCAAACTGCTACTTAAGTAGGCACTTTCGGATTCGAGGCTTATACCACCTTGCCATAAAATAACACTTTCTTTGCCAATGGCACATTTCCAGGTTACACAGAATTCCTTCATTCAATTGAAGCAGGCACGTCTTTGCGCTAGACTGCCCATGCATTACAGTGATTTATTGTATACATTAAGAAAACCATGAAACGAATATTTAGAGCTTGTATCGTGCGTTGCACGTTAACAGGAATACGCCCCACAGCATAATGGTGAGATTGGGCGTTGTCCAAGATTCTGTATAGCAAAAAAAATATACTTGGTACTTTCAGCGCGGCATTTAAACCGTGTGGTAATTAGGCAGCTATGCATGAACGGTGACAAAAAGAACTCAGATTCAAGTCACCCTCCTTAGGAATGACATGTATAGTTCAGACAGCGACGCAATTACTGTCTCGTTGGATATATGTGCGTGTGGAGCAGAAAGTACAGATAAATCGCGCGTGGTACCGCACTGCGTCAAAGTGGGTACCAAAATAGTAACATAGAGGGCAGTGTGAGTGAGGAGGCACTTAAAGGAAGTGTTTCGAAGTTGAATTTCAAGTAAAAATGTGAGATCTTTCGTGTGGTTATAAGACTGGGTATTCTAAACTAAGTTAGAAGGATTAACTGAGGTTATTAGGACAGCGTGTCGTGGCCATTATAAGATATAGTATTAGAAAGAGTCTGCTAGGAAGCCGAAAAATGGAGATTGCCTCGTAGGAATGTATTATAAATTACATGTTTCTTACTTCACACTTCTCGATTCTTGCCCAGTCCCATAGCTCATGGTTTTAAGTACGTCTCTTCCAGCACGAAAAGATATCTCGGCCTCACAAGAACTCTGAATTTGTTAAAACTTCAAAGATACTGTGTGAGCAAATAAGGCAATTGATGAGGATAGTATGGCGCAGATAACAGATGCTACTTTCACCCGAGAATAGGAAGGACAGCGAGAAAAGATATCCTTCTGCTTTATTGGTTTATGCTGTTATAAAGAAAAAAGTTAGACTACAAAAAAATGTGTACTCGTAGACACACAGTACTTACTGACTTCTGGTTGATTTCGCGTACACTCACCGCGTCTATGGCTGGGCGCCTTGTGTAGGCTGTCCAGCTTTCCTCAAGTAAAGGTCCCAGGTTTCTATTCAGACATCGCATCTTGGCCTCTTTAGAGTAGAGCACGAACAGAAGACAAAAAGGACAGATAGTAGCCTTTAGACAGTATTCTGAATGACATTGAAAATAAATAGAAATGAGCTTCCATTCTTCAATGTAACGTTCTAGCGATAACGGGACTCGATAGGCGCTTTCACTTCTTCACACTGCATGAATGCGAAGTGCACTCGTAAAAAGTGAAGTCGCCTCCAACAGTCCACTAATACGCCATTTCGCTTCGCTCAGTTTTCAAGAGCGTTACTCTTCTCGCTGCAAACTTGAGCCACGCTTTCTTTATAAGCACTTTTCCTTTCGCATAATCTGTCATCGCGATCAGCACCCATGACTGTAGAGTAGCTAACCTAGTGGACGAGAATCGAGAAGCAGTGGGCTGAATTCTATGGATCTCGGCTTGCGGTAGGGTCGCCCTCATCGTATACGAAGCTCCGGGTAAACGCTTATGCCGCTTCTCCGCGTCGTCCTCCTATTCTTCGACGGCCGCCTCGATTGTCCGGCTATGTGTGCGGCAGCCTCGCGGCGTGCATACCAAGTTTCACTGAGGAGGGAGTCGTATAGGCGCGTACCTCGGAGAGAAGGTCGCGATTCTATCGAATCTCAACGCTGCCATTTCCAAGCGACGCTCGTCACAATTCGTTCGGGAGAGAGAGATGACCAACCCGTCCTCGCGGCCGCATCTATTAATAGGCAAGATGTGGCCCGTTGCCTCCGACGACGTCTTTTTCTCCGCGCACACATGGACTTGCCTATCGAGCAGCCGAGCTAAGAAGGTGCTCTGCTGTGCGGCGGTTACTGTGGGACTGATGAAGTAGAAGAGTGAGAAAAGAACGAGGACGCGTCACGGGGACGAGTCGCACAATGGTGTCGGGAGTCACGACTCCGATGTCGTTCTGGCCAGCTACTGTTACACTGTGCTTTTTTTCCCGTCTCTCTCTCTATTGTGAGAAGTTTTGTGGAGGCTCCAGCGGTACCCATCTATCACCTGTGCGAACCATGAGGGTACTGCGAGGCCTCGCACTGTCGCTCTTTCTCTCGCTTACGCAGAGCGTTTGTTCATTCATCGAAAGTCAAATAGTCTCGACGAGGCTACGGGGCTGCCCTGTATTGTTTTTTCACGCCGCTCTTAAAGCTACAGTTTGTTCCTCACATTAGACGCTATGGTTTCTTTTTCCCTGAAATTTTCACGCAGCGCTCTTCGCTTTATGACGAGTATAGCGTACCGAGAGGAGCGGTTCCAGCTTGACAGTACGGAAGTCGTATTAGACCGCTACCGTGGCGTGCAATGAAAATGATTACGAAATATAAGTGGCCATCACTACGTCATCGCCATGCAGGGGGCCCTAAAAGAGTAGACAGAGTTGCGGTAACGCCATAGCTGACACTCCGTAAGGGAAATCTGCATTATCTATATCGTTTTGGCATTAACGCCACTGTCTCGAAAGAGTAAAGTGTAGTGCCCCGCTGCCAGCACTGCAAAGACAGTGTAGGCTCGTGTAACTGTATTTCAGCACAGACGCAACAGCATGCAACCATATTCATACGCTAGGGTGCCCACTGTCCCTAATTAGGGAGGGGGAGAGCGAAATCCGTCTCAGACATTGACTTGGTAGGGAAGGGACGCTGCGATGGACCTTCGCCCTTCCCCTTTCCTAAAGGAGAACAAAGCGCACAATATGTGCGCAGTATTTTGCCCGTAATAGCCACAATCATCTTAGAAAGGAACGCACGCAGCTTTCATTCAAGATTTCATTATTTGCTGATTCATTAATACAAAGAATCACTGGGGCTTACGGAAGTTCTTTCAAACAGGAAATGCACAGCGGGGAAAGATGAAAAAAAATTAGGCGTGGCTTTAACAGAAATTACGTCGTAAGGCTCATGAACGGTGGAGCTGAGGTGAAGCCGCAGCGATTAAATCAAAGGTGATTCAAAGCTAGCTGAACGATGGCAAGGTTTAGCATTGAAGCAAGCTCGTCTCTGCTTGACCGTCTGCGTGCCTCCAACCTCCAACTCACCTTGCTCCTACACTGTACTCCTCCATAATATGCTATATCTTGCCTCATCATTTCCTTCATCCTCACACTCACGCAACTCCTCCTCGCCCACACATTTCTTTCATACCCCTTGCTACACTGTACTATACATTGGTATGCTATGCTTTTGCCATCTTCCCTCCTCCTCAACCTAAAATCACTGCTCCTCACAGTGAACATTCTTTCTCATACACTCGCCGCACTACCTTATTCACTGCTATGCTATGTTTTACTCTCGATCCTCCTCCTCACTGCCCCGCCGCGGTGGTCTAGTGGCTAAGGTACTCGGCTGTTGACCCACAGGTCACGGGATCGAATCCCGGCTGCGGCGGCTGCATTTTCGGTAGAGGCGGAAATGTTGTAGGCCCGTGTGCTTAGATTTGGGGGCACGTTAAAAAACCCCAGGTGGTCGAAATTTCCGGAGCCCTCCACTGCGGCGTCTCTCATAATCATAAGACGGTTTCGGGGCGTTAAACCCCACATATCAATCAGTCCCTCCTCCTCACTCTACTTCACTATAATGCGAACATCAACAGACAAGTTCGAGCTCGGCTTTAGCAGTTCCACTGTGAAAACGTCAATGTTTGCCAACTTAACTTTGGGTTTCCCCGGCTTCAGATTGTAGAAATATAGAGCAATTACTTCGTACATTGTGTACAGTGTCTGCACATCAAATCTGAGTGACCGCTTGTAGACTGCGTGCGCTCGTGATTATGTGAATTTTTCTTCCCTATCTCTTTTCTCCCCTTCATCCCCTCCCGCATTGCAGGGTAGCAAACCGGACGTGCACCTGGTTAACCTTCCCGCCTTTCCTTGCATTTTTTCTCTCTCTCTACTTCGTACGTTTCATCCCTGTCTAAGTCATGAGAGAAAAAAAAATGTGGCGTAAACCGCATTTCGTTTCGTGTGGGCAAAGCTTAGTCACAGTCTATCATTGAAACTCTAGACTTCCCGAGGTAACGAGATTTTTACTTTGAAAGTTTGTTTTTACCGTCAACAGCTATGCACCGGTTGTCGAAAGCACGCCCTTTCATTCGAATCATAAGTAAGAAAAAAATGATAAATTTTTAGTCTTGGAGCAAAATAGAAAAAATTAATGTTATTTTATTCGAAAATGCGAATTCTCGTATTTGCGTGACATCTTCTCCGTATGTGTGCGAGTGTATGTCAGTGCAGAGCTGTAGAGGTTGAGGTTCAAGTTGTTGGACGAGTAAAATGATATATTTATGTAGTGATACTGCTTTATACGTGGAACAGCTACTTTTCAGTAAAGCAACAGTGAAATTGTGTTCCAGTAATAAATTTTGCAATACATATACTTTTTAATGGAAGCAAAATTTGACGCCTGCTTTGTGTAATTGAAAGTTAGGCATTCTAACCAGAGTTTCAAGGACACAACCTGTAATATGCGACACAATGGACGGATTTACTGAGCAGCTCGAAAAAACCTCGTTGTCAGACTGTTTAAAAAGGTGATGGAACGTTGTCCAAACCTTTTGGATTGCTCTCATAATATTGAAAGAACAAGTGTCCCAGAAAATAAACTAACAACTGAGTGGAGAAGGAAGGGACACAGTGAGTGTGAGCAGCGGTAAATACACTTACCACCTTGCCGAAGGTAATAGTGATTTGTACGACTGCCAATTTCTGGCGTATGTAGAGTTCGTAAAATCACGATACGGCTGACAAAAGAGACAATACGGTACGGTTAGTTTGTGATCAGTGGGTCAACGATAACGAGCCATCACGATGTGTTTGCCGGAGTGTAGTATAATAGAATTTGTGTGGATAACAGGTGCCATCATCACTTATCGAATCAAAAGAGGACACGCATTGCATGGTCCCGATGCGGTCATCTGGAAGCAGGTGCGACCTTTGTTTGCCCGGCGACTTCCGTTTCCTGGCGGTAGCACGTAACCGTGGAGGAGCGAGCAACATATGTATCCGCTACATCGTCTTTATAGGTGGACAAATACTGCGCAGTGGTGCGCGAGAAATGGCCTCAGATGGAGAACACAAGCAGACACGGATGTGCCTTTTGAGCGAACGGGCGATCGAAACGACGTTATAAGTGGCCGGACTATTACAGCCGAAGCAGTCAACCTTGTCCGACGGAAGAGAAGGAAGGAGCCATTGGTTGGATACGTGGGCGAACATTTATCACACCCCCGCACTTTTTGGCGATTGACCAGAGGACAACGGGCCAACAAGAATGAAGGAAGGGGGCCTAGTACGACAAAGTGAAAGTGAGACAGACAGGAAGAGGGAGAGAGAGAAAAGAATCGCGTCACCTGTGCAATGTCGAGAGTGCGTGTTGGTTTCCGCTATCCCAGTGGCCATAGGTGACAGTTCTTCGCCCTTCGCCTCTCCGTACAACTGGATGGTACACACTTGAGCGAAGCTAGATTGGTGGTTACAAAAGCCAATTGGTCTCCACTGTAGGGGTATGGCTACACGTCCGCTTTCTTTATTGTCTTTATGCCGGTCCTCTCTTAGAGCACGTGTGTGTGCGCGCGCGCCGCACTGGAGATCACCCGAGATGGAGCGTGCGATAGCTGGCAGCTGGCAATGGACCGTGATCGGAAGGCAGCGCACGGCAGGCCGTTCGGTCGCTCGGGAAGGAAGCGGCTCGCTTCCGATCACCCTCGCCACGGGCGTGTGCACAGTTCGCGGTCGAAGCGACTGTTCGAGGCTCCGCGTCCTTTGTGTCGTCTATAGTGCACGGCTAAAGTGGGCGGCGCGAAGACGAACCCTTGAGGTGGCTACAGGTGCCGGGAGGAGGTTGCAGAAGAAGCACTGTCGGCGACAGCGAGTGGCGAGGACGTGCTGCTGTGGTTGTATAGCGAGGCGTTGGCGTGACTGACACCGGAAGTGCATGCTTGTGTTTGTACGTGAGCACGCCGGCCTAAAGGACGTTCGGCGGCCGCGCAGCATCCGACGAGTCTTCACCAAGTGGACCGTGGCGCGTGGACCAGTTTTGGGGCCTCGCGGCGGCGGACAGTGGTGTAATTTGAGCCTGGGCCTTTTGTGATTTGGCTCGTGGGCTTTTGATTCGGGGTTGTCCGACAGTCATCTCGTGGCACGCGCGCGCCAACGAGAACCGGCAACTGCGCAGCTCCGGGCGCCCGCGTCGAACCCTTCCTTTCGTTCGGGCGCCTCGGGGCCGCGCCCGCTGGAACCAACTGATTCGGGGGGCAGGCTGCGGTTTCCATCACTGCCACAGCCGCGTCGTGGCCCGGAAAGCCCAGCCGATCGCAGACACGGCTGTTTAACGCTTCTTTTCGTGCTCTTTGCCTCAGATGCTCTTCTCTCAGGCTGCTGGTTCCTCTCTCATCTTCTACTGATCAGGGGTCCTGCGCGTCGGGCGTTCGGCGTGTTAGGAAGCTGTCAGTCTGAGATCGAGCGGTATTGTGCCGTCGTGCGAGACTGGAGAAACAGTAAAGTGGAAAAGAAATAGTTGAAGAAAGAAAAAAAGAACGACGCGCACGGAATCCTAGAAGCTTCCGGATTCGTAATTGCCTTTCTCGATCCGATGGCTGGTGGTCTGATCGAAGGACGTGTTACATGCCTTGTCCTTTAGCAATTGCCTTCTCTTGAGCGAGTTCGCTTCTTTTTTTTTTACAGTTTACAACAGACTAGCTGCATTTTATTTCCTTTTTTTCAATACCTGCTGGCTTGACTGCTTTCTTGGCAAATTCATACATTGCTTGACGTTATCATCTCAGCTATACGGGCGTCGTGCATATTATTGCAGTGGTGGCTTTTCTTCGCGAGGAGGCTAAGTAGCACCGTCAACGATACGTTGTGCTTAATTTTACGTTTCTGGTGGCATGCACACGTTTTGATACGTCTTTTTGTGCGTGCTTACTTTCTTTTCCTCCCCCCCCGACCCCAAAATAAAAAAAAGCTGAACAACAACGCTAGTCAGGCTGTGCGACTTAGATTTTGCCAGCATCAGCGAGCGATGTAGTGTATGAAGGAAATAAATGCTTGAGAGGAGATACTGCTGTCACTAATCGCCGAGTTGAACCCGTCAGCTGGTATATGACTGCAGCGTCACAGTTAGGAACTCGAAAGGCTATGGCAAAAAGAAGTAGAAAAAATATTTTGCTTAAACAGGATGCATTATTGCTTGCCGCATGTACCGCATATCTACGGTATAGTAATTAAACACATACATGCAATACTGAGAGAGATATAATTCACCTTACAGCTTTGTAAGTAGAGAGCGAGAAGAAAGTTTAATAAAATAAGGCTGCTTGGTTACTGTGGGTGGGGCCCCACGTTCAGGGCCTCACTGGTGATTCTGGCTCGCTGGACCTAGTCAAGGGTCGCCAATTGGCTTCCCATGCCCACTTCGAAGAGTCATGCCTCCCACGACTAACTGACCAATCTATCGTTAATTAGAGACGAGATGACGCCTGCCAGGCGCTGCGTGCATTATGAGGTTATGGGTTGGAGTTTCAGACTGGAGTCGTTACATGAGTATTTGTTGGTGCGTTTTTCGGGCAATACTTTGTGAAGTCTATATAAAAGAATTTTGGTCGGTCTTTTCCCGCATTAGGTATCAATCCTTTTTCTGTTGCAATTGGGATGAGGTGGCATTTGGATTTGCCTTTCCAGCCGTTATGCCTCGAGTATGTTTCTTGGAGTTTCTTCGCTGAGTGTCCGAGAGGCGCCCGTTTGAATGGTACGTACAATGATTCGACCAGCCATATAGCCAGGCGGTCCGCCCTATTGAAGGATCTCACTCCGAGGTGTGCTGGACACTAACTAGATTATGCCATGGTCTATTAGGATGATTGCTTCTTGCATTCCCAGAACTACGGCCGCAGAATTCCCCGAAGGAAGTCCTTATATAGGCGTATTTTCTGTGCATAGGTGGCCTAACAAAAATACAGGTAAAAAGCGCCTTTAAAGCACCGTTTATAGGTTTTGGTTAAACAAAATATGCGAGGCTGTGATGGTGAATATAAAACGCCAGCTCTATTGATGTATTTCACACACGTGTTAGTCCAAGCTGCTCTACGCTGAGTTTTTCGAAAAATTCTAGGCACGTGCTTAACGAATCGCAAAAAACCTAAATGATGAAAGCATCAATGTGCGTCTGTGAAATTAAATTTTCTCTACAATCTTCCCACTCGATGCTTTATTGAACTGTGTGCAGTAGATATATTTTTTTGCAGCAGCTTTGTTACACGGATAACGCTTGGTAAATTTATAGTACCACTTGTTCATAAGAAATTTTGTCGAACCCTGTAACTTTAGAGGAACGGCAAACACAGAAACAAAAAAAAAAAGAAAAAAGAGAGAGCGAAAGAACAAGACTAGTGGTTTCAGTGGCTACAATGCACTTTTGCTCCTGTATTGTTTTCCGTGCATCCTGGAGTAATGGTGCCCGATTTCGACGATATGAGACACAGATCAGCAAACGCAGGTACCTTTCCCGGAAAGCGAACGCGCAGCCGCAACAACATCTGACGCGCGTACATTCAAACAAAGCAAGCGAGACCGTTTGTTGCGCATCACTCTGGATGTTGCGACTTGAGCTAGTCTGCCAGTGTCGTCTCCCATTAACGCGTAACGGTACGAATGGGTTAGAACTGCAGCACACCAGGTTTTGCTAATCAATGCTGATGTGTGTGGGAAACTATCGGGAAGTTGCCTTAAGGAACAATCGTTTCAGAGCGCTTTTTTTAGTCTTTTTGCATTAGTATGTGAAGAGAAGTGGTTATAAGAGGGAAAAGAGGAGAAAAGTGAGCCCCGTAACTGTCTGCATCTGGAGTGATACCTCAACAGTAGCTCACAAAGGATGGGGTGATGAGGAATTAAAATGATAGGATTAAAGGTATATATGCATCGAACGCATTATTCGATGGTCGTAGGTTCGATTCCTGCTCAGGCCAAGTTATTTTTTCACCCAGAGAGATGCGCTGGGACAGTGAACGAGGACATATGAGGGGATAGGAGAGATAGGAAAGATGGAAATATGGTCGCAGGAGTCCGAGGACGGGGCATCACTTGCGAGAACTCTTGTCGGTGTCAGAAGATGACGTAGGGCCAGCCCAGTCGGCCAGAGCTACGCTGACGTCGGAGATCGCGAGGGCACAACCGGTCGGCAAGGAATCCAGCGAACGAGTGCCTAGTATGTGAACAAGCGATCACACAAGGCCATAGACGTGCATTCATGGCCTCACCCAAAACCAAACTGTCTCCTCTAATGCTTTTCTACAAGTCTAATCTCCTGCTCCCCTGTCACTTTCTCCAATCAGGCTGGTCTTCTGGAGACATTATGGGCTACTCAAACAGCGCAAGCAATGGCTACCTGAGGTGGCTTTCGCCGTAAACACCCTGTAGGAGTCGCAGCTTCAAAGGGAATCGACCTTCACCTCCATATTGTGTCGATCTTTCGAAAACCGTGTCTAATGAGCTCACTCCTTTTTGTACACACGCCCTTTACCTCTTTCTGTTCTACGCGCCCCGAAAGCATTGAAGAGCTCGTTCGAACCTTTCGCCCATCGCGAGGTTTAACGGGGCGAACCTGCCGGGGGAGAGGCACACGCATGTTCGACCTTGCCGCGTGGTCTTGCACTCGGAGACTCGATTTCTTCGCGGTGTGCGACGCCATTAGGCCCGAAGGAGGCCCTGGGAAACAAAAGGCGTCCGCGGCGTCCTGTTCCGAGCGCGACCGAGAGTAGCCGCCGTATAATCGAGTGACCCGCGTGACCCGGTGAGGACGACGGTCGCCTTCATTCCGCGGCTGCTGACTTCGCGGTTCTCGATCGTCTCCTCCGCCACGGGACGGGCAGTATCCCCGATGCTTGGTGCCATTTCGGCCATCGAAGGACGTCGGGCGGTAGTGCGTCGAGGTAATTGAGTGAGCTGTTGGTTCGCGAGTGGTCGTCGCACACGTGTTTCGAGACTGTGCACGCGGATGGGCAGCAGAGCGAATATCCACTTTGACCACTCGTTCGTTGTACGCTTTGCGCTGCCCTTTATTTGTAAGCACTGACCAGTGGCCGTTGTTAATGGTCTGTGTATTCTCAGACCGACGAAAGGAAGGAAGAGGGGAGAGACGAAGGGCAGGGATGTTAACTGCTCTCGAAAAATTGTTACGATGATACTACACTGAGGAAAGAGAAAGGGAAGTTCAAAAGTTGCAGGTAGAGACAAAGATAGAAAAAAAGAGGGAGAGAGAGAGTAAATACAAAATGTAACAATCACCACCGTGACAATATCGCTGTTCTACTGTAACTACCGGAACAAGTCTGTTGTCGTCAAGAATTTTAGCTACACCTTCGTCGCCTTAATTTATTCGCGATGATTTCTGAGAATGGCGTAGCAACTTGATTACGGTTGGCCTCGTTCTGTGGTCAAGGCCTACAGAGGCGCGCAGAATGCGTTTTCGTAATAACAATTCCCTATTGGTCAAAGTTATTCGTTTGGATCGTTTCTATAGCATAACATTGGATTAGACTGTATAGCGCACCTTACACATGACGCGGTGCCAACACAAGAGTGGTTTAGCTCACACACACGAGCGCCAAATGGTTGACTGTTTTGCAGTCTCGTGGAAGGCTTGTGTTATCTGCGCTAATTCTATGCACTACTGAACACAGCCCGAGCTTGTGAGCTAGAATTTTGAATCCAGCCGTGAGCCACACTCTCATGGGGGTGAGCTGCACCAAATTTTTCTCGTGTACCGCGCGTTGGAGTCGCTCTAATGGACCGGACGTAGTGAAAACTATAATCCAAGGACCACGTCCACCAAATCTTTCTCTTTATATATGCATGGGGAGTGTAATACTCTGTAGATGAGCCAGTGGTAGTTTAGAGTAGATAACTACTATTAAGAGTGCCACAAGTTGAATTCCAAGTCGCATCATCTTGTGTTTTTTTTAGGGGCGAAGCTCCTTAGGGCGTGGGCTGTGCGTCCCCTGTAGGCTGTATGTAGCCACCTCTAGTTTAGTTCTTGCAGTGTTCACTAGATGGCGGTACCGTCCCCTGTATGTAGCCACCTCTAGTTTAGTTCTTGCAGTGTTCACTAGATGGCGGTACCGTCCCCTGTATGTAGCCACCTCTAGTTTAGTTCTTGCAGTGTTCACTAGATGGCGGTACCGTCTCCTGTATGTAGCCACCTCTCGTTTAGTTCTTGTAGTGTTTACTAGATGGCGGTACTTGTAGCTGATGATGAAAAGATGCAAGATGTTATAAACTAGAAAGCGGTACTTGTAGTTGATGAAAGACGCGAGATCTTATAAAATAGGAATGATGTCACATATGGCGCGTGTCATTGGTTGAAGGCAATCGTTCGATTTAGTGCGGCGACGTACGCTAGGGGGAGCGATGTAATAAAATCGAGTGGGCAAAATGTACAGAGGATTCATGGTTTACCAGGTTTACCTCCGGAGCTTCGCCCACTCATCATCATTCACTTCGTGGATATGGCGGCACTTTTTTCTTATTTTGCGCAATAGTTCCAGTGTAAATTGGTCTCCGCATCGGTGATCGCAACCAAAATAGGCTGTTGTGAACCTAAAGCAGCATACAATCTATATAGCCCGCCTCCTATTTCAGCTGGGAAGCACCGAATCTATTTTAGCAAGCTTGTCTACAGTTATAATACCGCTCTAAGTTTTAAAAGTACAAAGTGGTCGGACAAATTACCTGCGGGTGCTTGTGCTCAATTTTTTTCGGAGCCATGCAAAAGGACTCGTTCGAGAAATGAAAGCAGAAAGCAGCCGGGGAGACTTTTGGAAATGGGAAACGCTTTGAAGCAGGGCTAACTGCTATTTCGGTCTCACGAAATACAAGTTTGCTTTTCTCTTACATACAATAAATGGTCGATAGGAATGTAAAGGAAGCGCTGAATGTCACACGTTGGAAAACAACAGCGCAAGAAAAATTTGTCGTTTTTTTTGTCACTTGAACACCGGCGAATGACGGAAGCTCCAGCTTTCACCGTTGTACGTGTACACGGTGGACATCAATGTGTTGTACTTGCAGGCCATGAAGCCCAACCGTCGTACCAGTTTGCTTTACTTATCGAAACGACCTTTTGCACCCAGAGATTAAGCGGTCGACCGACGAGATTCCACTAGAGAATGCTTTATAAAGAATCCCACTTTTTTTCTGCTCTAAAATTAAAATATGTCATGCTCGAACGTCAAAATGAAATGCGTTTCATTTTCTACGTCATTTCGCAGAATTCTATTTTGTTTGTGCAGAGGTGGGTAGGAAATAAGCCGAAGAACACGCACAAGCGTGTACACAATTCAACTCCTTGAACGCCCATTCAAACATGTACATAGGAAGAGGAGATGGCTGTCTCTAAATACACAGCGTTCGGCCCTCGTATAGAAGGATAAATTGTCCTGACAAAAACCGAAAAAAAAACCCACAACACGTGCTCGGAAGGGCCTCTGCAACCCGTGCACGAATTCCCCTAAACAAACACGTTGAGGAAAAAAAATGCCAGGCGGAGGTAGATAAAAGCCGGCAGGTGTCAAAGGTTTCGATTGGCCTTACCCCGTAATAGCATCCGCGCGCGTACCCTATTTCACGGGTCTTTAAAAGCATCGAGATGATGAACGCTGTGGCCGTCGGCAGTGTATACTCTGGCTTTCGGAAGCGCGGCAACTGCAGTAACAGCAGAAGCAGCAGTAGCAGCAGCAGCAACAGAAGTAGAAGCACCTGTGAAAGCAACCGAAGGAGAAGCAGCGAAAGGCCAGCGAACATTTTTAGGCGCCCGGACGCACTCTCGCGCGTCCGAAGCGACAAGCGTGTACGATGGGAACGTGCTTGTGACGCGAAACACGAGTGCCTCGCTTGTCTCGGGGCGTTCGTGTGCCACCGCTGCACAATGGATCTTGACGTGGCTTGAAAATGGAAGAAGAGGGGAGACTCTCACGCGGGGCAGAGTTCAGAGAGGCCCGGGTGATCGCGGAACAACCGTTACACGCGAGACTGGATCGCCGGGCGGGGTCCGGCTGTCTCGGAGGAGGTGAGACGCAAGGGTTACCGAGGCAACAACTAGGGGTGGGAGTGCCTGGGGGGGGGGAATGGGTAGAGAAGGGAATAGTGAAGGAAAGAAGGGTGGAATTAGGGGGGAGGGGGAAGGCATCGATGGCGTCGCAGGTGCGCAAGCGTGCGAAGTTACCGGACATTTTTGTTTCTTCTTTTTACCGAAGGCGTACTTCGTCCGCTTAACCTAGAGGGAAGCAAAATATTTCCGATAAGAATGCGAGTGGCGCCCCGAAACTGTCAGATGATGAGGCAACACTCCTTTCCCACAGCTTCGCTGCCGGACGGGTTAGTTGTATCGGAAGGTGGTGGAAAGGGGAAGGTTAGGTAGGGAATTAAGAGGGCCTATACGGAGGGTATGGGAGGGTGACCGCCGTAACAGGTGGTGTGCGAGTCTGTATCGAAGTCGCGTGAACAGCAGACCCCTTCGAGGCCGACTGCTCTTTTTCTTACCGACTTCCCTGCTTCCGAAGCAACCAAACGCTTCCTTTGATCTAGTAGACACGCTAAGCGCATAGATTTTATTTCCTGCAAAGGCGTCACCTGTTGTTCTGTTACCTTCTTCGTTTCTTTTGCCATCTTCCATCGATTGGCCAACCCTCGCACGCGCTTGCGTCGTTATAAAAACGACCACAAAACAGTCCTGGGCAAACTATACTAGTTCTTATACCTAATCTCTGCTCCTCTCTTATTTTACTCGTTAGTATTGGTTAAGCGCCGTCTCTTCCTTCCTCTGGTTAGCGGTTGCCGAGGTGTGACGTACACCATGGTGCTGTCGAATCAGTGGAGGTGCTGCCGTGTAAAGAGACTGAAATAGACGCGGATCGCTGCCACTCCATTAGCATATCGATTTCGACGTCTCTATTGCATTGCCCTGTCTGACTGCGATGCTGGCCAGCAACACGCACGCTTCGCCGTGCTGTCTCTCGCGTAACTTTTGGGGTCGTCAAAGAAAGACGTAGACCCCCGCCATTTTGCGTGAAGCAGCGACAAAACCTACGCTAACGTTCTTCTTTTGATCCTGTCGGTAGAGTCTCTATCCGCGTATCTGGTCACGAAGACAACGCTGTATATGTATAGGCAGCGTAGGGCGTATGCCGTCGCGACACCCTTTTGCTGTCTTGTGGGCATCGCTGCGATGTTTGCGGTGTACTTCGTAGCAGGGCGAACCAGCTCTTGAACACATTTTCTGTCCTCTCTCAATGCTCGTATCCCATTCAATAAAAGCTCACGAGGTATCCACATGCGTGATTACCACGCGCCTTTTACTGTTACTAACGCTATCCAGCTGCTGCTGTAAATAATTACGCCGAATTAACGAGATCGTTACTTTTTTTTTCACAATCCAGCTGTCGAGTCTCTTGATTGAAACAGTGCTAAGGGGACCACCTCGCTCAGCTATACATAATTCACACCGATGAAGAACGGTCGAGATGGTGAAAAAGAAAAGCGAACCAAGAGAAAAAATAATTGTCCTTAATTGCACCCACCCCACGTGTGCATATTAGGTTAAACAGGAAATGTAAATAAAATAAGATTAGTATCCCGATTGTCATTCTATTTTGAGAAATTATATGTTAATAGTGTTCAGTACGTGAAGGGCAGGAAAATTTCGAACGTTTAGTGGCAACGCCGGTTTCTATATACCGACGAGGTGTTGGCGGAACATTCTAGAAGCTCCGGCGTAGTTTTTCTTTTAATCTATTTATTCTAATGGCCCATGGCGGCACCACATTGTGGCTGAGCTGGACACATACAATTAAGGCAAACATAATAACCTTTAAACCTTGGCAAATTGAATGTAACAAAATAAAAGTAAATAAATTTTTGCACTCATGCCGGAAAGATTGAAGTGCGAAGAAGAACATTAATTATTGCTTCTGACATTTTGCGTGATTGGTCGTCTATGTACTTTAAGCGCATCCGACAAACTGTCTACCGCTATATATGGTAGTTAATGATTGGTATTGCTGCTTGTTTTCATTATACTGCGCTCCTTTTGCAAGTATCTGGCTTGATTTCGTTGAGGTACGCGGAGTGGTGCTTGTACAGAGTGTAATTGCTGTGTGATAGCTGACTCTGTGGATTGTGCTTGCACAGCTGCATGTGATATTGCGCAGCTGATGTGACCATGGTTTGTGGTTGCCCAGGTGGTGCTTGCAAAGACATTATGTGTACGCTTGCGTTCAGATGTCTGTATACTTCACCATCACGTGGTCGCGCCGTTGACGAAAAACACTCGCGGCAGTGTAGCACACTGATTTGTAGTATTCCGACAGTCTGAACTGTCCTGCAGCTGCTGTAGGTTTTTAATCCGGGGCCTCCTGCGCTTCATGCAATCACCGTGGCTCGCTCACAGCCCTTTTTAAGGCCACGATTCCTCAATCAAATTGCCACAGCATTTACGTCGCATATGGCACAGAAAAAATCAGCTACAGTAACCGTTTGTATCTATGAATGCGTGCTGTGCTCTCTTTCCATTTCCCATTCCCTTACCCTCTGTGAGGCGTAGCAAACCGGGCAGTCGGCTTGATAACATCCATGGCTTTTCCCTTTTTGCGTTATATATCTCTCTTTTTTCTCTCATTTTTCGGTTGTTCTTTTATTCATGAGACCGATGAACGATTTTCGCATGGCAACGTAGCCTATACGTTCTCCTGTTTTTGCATGCCTATAAACGAAAAATAACTTCGGCAATAGTTATCTGCTACCGGTTGGCGGTGTACAGATGATATACTGGCAGAATTCTCGCTGCATTGTTCTGAACAGATGATAAGCGGGCATTATGTTCGTTAATTTTATCGCAATGTGGTCCGTCGCAGAGCTGCCGTTGACAGTGACAACGACGACATCAACTGCACGTTGGTTTTATTTATTTAAAATATAATAATAGGTGAACATACTGGCAAAATAAAGACAGGCTCTGATACTGATGACACTGTTAAAAAGAAATGGATGACCTTTTGGACTTTCGAGCTCTCATACTTTACTGCATTGACATCGGCGATTCTTTTCACAAAGAGCAAGTTCAAGTCGCAAGGACCTTTCGCCGCCTCAAATTGAGTCACTTCAAATGAACGAAGGACTTGACGTGTAATTCGATACATGCGAGTTTCTGACAAGACAATAATACGGGTGGGCTAGTCTCACCTTTCATTCTCGGATAGCGTTCACCCGCGTTTATCAGCACGGGAACAAATACTTCAATACGCGTGTTGACACAAACAAAGCTTTATATGTGTGCACTACTCTACAATAGACAACATTCATACTATCAATTAGGTAATATAGAAATGCGCGTGATATACAACCAACCCCAATACATTGTCTTCATATATTACGAGAAGGCATTTGACTCACTCGAGACATCAGCAGTAATGCTGGTGTCTAGATGTCACCACAGAATCAGGGCATCGACGAACCTTGCATAAGGAGCCATACATAAAAGAAATCTACAGTGGCTCCACAGCCACCATAGTTCTCCATAAAGAAAGTGACAAAATCCTAATAAAGAAGGGTGTACGGCAGGGAGGCACGATCTCTCCAATGCTATTCCCTGCTTGTTTACAGAAGGTTTTCAGAGCCCTATATTGGGAAGGGTTAAGGAGAAGAGTTAATGCAGAGTATATATTAGTAACTTGCGATTCGCTGATGACATTGCCTTGATGAGTAACTCAGGGGGTGAATTACTGCTCATGATTACTGAACAAACACAGGAAGAAGAGTAGATGTGAAAATAATATGCACAAAAAAATGAAGTTATGTGTGGCAGTCTCAGCAGAAAACAGCACTTTGTGGTAGGTGGATAGACTCTGGAAGTTGTAAAAGATTGATTGATATGGGGGTTTACCGTCCCCAAAAAGCCATGTGATCATGAGAGATGCCATAGTGGAGGGTTCCAGAAATTTCAACCACCTGGGTGCCTGGTTTCTTTAACGTGCGACCTGGGTTCTTTAACGTGGGACCACCTGGGTTCTTTAACGTGCACCCAAATCTGAGCACATCGGCCTACATTATTTCTGGCTGCATCGAAAATGCAGCCGCCGCAGCCGGGATTCGATCACGTGACCTGCGGGTCAGCAGCCGAGTACCTAGCCACTCGACCACCACGGCGGGATGGACGTTATAAAGGAAGACTTAGGACAAGTATGTCTATGGGTATGTCTATGAGAACAGGTAACCGGAAGCCAAACCATGAGACAAACCACGAGAGTGAAATAACTAGAAGAATAAGGATGCGGTGGATCACATTAAGCAAGCATTCTCAAATCATGACGGATAATATGCCACTAACCCTCACGAGGAAGGTACATAAGAGCTGCATATTGTCGGTACTTACATTCAGAGCAGAAACCTGGAGGCTTACAAAGAGGGTTCAACCTAAATTGAGGGCGACGCAGCGAGCGATAGAAAGGAAAATGATAGGTGCAATCGTAAGAGACCAGAAGAGAGGAGAGCGTGTCAAGGGACAAAACGGTGTGAAGGATATCATAGTTGAAATGAAGAAATATAAATGGACACTGGCCGAGCACGTAGCACGTAGGCAGGATAACCGCTGGTCATTAAAGGTAACGGACCGGATTCCCAAAGAAGGCAAACGTATGAAGGGGGACAGAAAGTTAGGTAGGCCGATGAGATTATTAAAAAGTTCGCAGTCATAACGTGGTAGGAGAAAGCACAAGACCAGGTTGATTGGCGGATCATGGGAGAGGCCTTTGGCCTGCAGTGAATGTAGTCAGGCTGATGATGATGATGTGTAATCACAGAAATAGTAGCTGCCATTGATTGATTTGTGGGGTTTTACGTCCCAAAACCACCATATGATTATGAGAGACGCCGTAGTAGATGGCTTCGAAAATTTCGACCACCTGGGGTTCTTTAACGTGCACCCGAATTTACGACGTTAAACCCCAGATATCAATCAATCTATCAAGGCTCAAAGATTGATTTGGTCTTGCATAAGAATAATGAAAGCTTATTACCGTTGGAGAAGGCTGATTCTTTCCATTCCATTCCTGTGGACCACGACGGGGTAGAGGAGGGAGGTTGACTCAATCTTTTTAATACGGTAATTTTGCGATTACTTCGTGCACATTTGGCCAACACTACTGAGAAAGAACACACCGCAGCTTCAGAATTTGTGCGGTTAAACGTCCCAACACCAACATATGATTATGAGAGACGCCGTAGTGGAGGGATATTTCGACCACCTGGGGTTCTTTAACGTGCACACAAATCTGAGCACACGGGCCTACAACATTTCCGCCTCCATCGGAAGTGCAGCCGCCACAGCCGGGATTCGATCCCGCGACCTGCGGGTCAGCAGCCGAGTACCTTAGCCACTAGACCACCGTGGCGGGAAGAAGGTGCCATCAGCACTCGGTGTTCCCAGGTGGTCTCCCTCCCAAGTACTGACCGAGCCCAATGCTGCTTAGCTTCGGTGATCGGACGAGAACCGACGCATTCAGCATGGTATGGCCGATGGCTAGTAGCTGCCATGTCTGCATACATGAAATGAAACAGGGCGTACCCTTCAAGTAGGCTTATTCATTCATGATTGAAATGGCGGAGTAGGATGTCGAGGAAATTAGCGAGATGTTACCGTGCTACGCAAAGTGGAGGCTTCACCTTCGTACTCTTCTCACCTGGACGAAAACTCTGTCACGAGAAGAGTTAGACATCATAAGACTGTTCATCCTACTTTCAAAGGCAACGGAAGCTCTTCTACAATATGTTGAAGATACCGGACTGATTGATTGATATGTGGGGTTTAACGTCCCAAAACCACCATATGATTATGAGAGACGCTGTAGTGGAGGGCTCCGGAAATTTCGACCACCTGGGGTTCTTTTACGTGCACACAAATCTGAGCACACGGGCCTACAACATTTCCGCCTCCATCGAAAATGCAGCCGCCGCAGCCGGGATTCGAACCCGCGACCTGCGGGTCAGTAGCCGAGTACCTTAGCCACTAGACCACCGCGGCGGGGCAAAGATACCGGACTGATTCGCCATTTGTGATATCAAATTCAGAACTGTTACGTCGGCTCAAACAGCGACTTTTCTCTCCCCCTCTCTAGCTTTCCTGCCGGCTTTCCCAGCCCAGTGAAGGGCCTTACCAGTCTCAGCCCTGGTTAACTCGCCTGCCCTTCTTTCATTTTTTTCTAGTCCTATCCTTGAGGGAGGCAATCCCGGCTGTGCGAATGGTGTCCGCTGGAATATATGGATGTCGGAGTTCTGGCGAGCGCGTTTCCATACCCTAAGGAGCACAGGAGCGAAACTTCCGGTCGCCGCCATATACGAGAGAGTCACGTGGCCTAAGTAGAAGCGGCGCGTATTACGACATGCCACCGCCAAACTTTGAATCGAAGTAAAAATTTCTGTCTGGCGTGGCATAAGAATTGCTATTTTGCCAGTGTCAGTCATCAAGCCATGGGAAGGAGAAGAGGACAGTAACCTATACGCCAAGCCACTCCGCGGTTCTTTCTTGTCTGCCAGCATTATTGCCGCCAGAACGTGAGTCGACAGTGAAGCGACTCTTTACCACAGACGTCATACGTGACGGTGCTATTTACGTCACGCACCTGTGAATTCATGTGACGGTGACCAGAAGCTCCGCTACTGCTCTTTTTAGGATGTGTAAAAGATGCTTCTCGTTAACTTGGCGCTGTGTACCATAGATGTTTCTAGATTATTTAGAAGAGGGAACTGTGGCGCGGTGACCATTCAGCCACCATGAAATTAGTTAAGAGTACATGAATTTGCCTATTCTTCAGGCTTGATGGCTTTGAACGCACTTGTGGCGTTGTTTAATTGTTGTGTTTTGCCTTTTGTTTCACAAAAAGGATTGTCGGGTTGCGAACATCATGAGCTAATTTGAAGTCGGGGGTTACTAAGGGGTCAATGTGGTGAAGCGAAATTGCTGAACGTTTCTCAAACATCGCCTTGTGACAAAACGGGCCTCATTTAGCCGAAAGCCGAATGAAACCTTGGCGAACCCCCGGAATACCTATCATTACCATATACTGGCTCAAGCATTATACGCTGCAGTTATACCGTATAGACACTAGAGACAACAAGAGCTCAGAACAGCTTCCTGTTCTGAGCTGTTATGAAACTATATGCTATAAACCAATGCACGCTTCAACACTCAGGGTTACCGCGCTGAGCGAGAAAGTTGCGATGTAGAGCACTACTTTAATTTCCTTGTATATCGATACCAAATGTAAGTATGTATGAATAATGCAGGAGTCTGCACATTCGACGCAGTGATGACTTTCGAAATAAAGAAGCAAAAAGAGAAGAATGCCAAATCGTTTCGCGTGATTGCCAGTGTGTGGGAACACGGGAACACGTGTATACCCCTCAAGAGGGAGCTTGATAATGTTTCTCACATGCAGTGTCCTGCTTGACGCCGGAGGCGTGAGGGACCTATAACCCGGGTTCTGTTGTGACGCTAGGTTTTCTGAATATATTAACTGCACCGCGTTGCGAGCCTTATTTCACGGCTCAAATGAAGTCACGAGTGCCGCCCTAAAGTCTCGCTTACGCCGCAGCATTTTTCGGGCGATGAGCTTCTCGCCTCGTCGGCACGGTGCATATTCAGGCCGAGTAGATATGAGAGGGAAACACTGAAAAAAAATGACGAAAAGGACGGAGTAATTCGCGGAGCTGGTCATTGAGAGGATTATAATAATGCTCGAAGTCGTCGACTTATTCTTTGTTAAGGTTAAAACTTTTGGTGCCTCGTCAAACGCGAAAGTAGACTGCCGACGATAATGGCGTCAACGCGAGTGATGCCAAAAATTGAAACCACACAATCACGTCAGAGATGAACAAGAATTGTGGCGTCGTCATCACGTCCCGTCACGTGACGTCACATGATGATGCTATTACGTGACATTCAACGTTAAGTATTGTTTATTTGCAGGAAAATAAAAAAAAATGCAGAGTTTCCCTGCGGAAGGCAAAGCCTAAAAGACTGACGAGGTCTCGACCTCCAAATAACTAATACAGTTTGCATCAGTGACATAGTATGTAAATTTACACATCAGTAACATATCAAACATCGGTTACATCAGTAACTGTACACTTCGGTTACATGTTTCACACATGTTTTACGCATTCCATTAGTAAAAGATACATGCATGACTTAATGTATTTACCTTATATATTTCAAGTGATAAATGTTTTCAGAATATGCACTTCTCGGCATAAGCAAGAAATGCACGTTTTAAATTCGCTTCGTTCTACATATTTTAGATTCAAAATGCACTCTATATTAAGGAAGTAATAACTGTTGGAACTAGTTAATTCCGCTGCAGTTGATTATCAAGCTTAACAGCAAGAAAAATAAACAAAACAAGCTAAGTATACAAGTATTCTTACATAAAAATGAATATGTGGATACAATGACGTCAGAAAAATGAAGTGATTTAAGATGGGATATACATGGTTTAGTTTTAAGCATAAAGTCTTTGTTCAATTCGTGAAGGTTTACCAATTGAGTAATATCGCAACGACGTCCTGCTTCTTATAGTTTTTGAGTGTTTTCTTGGTTTCGCGGGCAGAACTTCTGACGTCATATTTTGTTGGATTGCGGGGGTATGAGAATCCTGTAGTTTATGTTTGTGAAAATGTTGCAACAGCTTGAGGTGGTATACTTTTCTAACAGGCATAATTTCATGTTTTACGTAAAGCGTTGAAGTTTTCTAGGCCCTTGGGAGGACCTTTATAATTTTCTATCCTACGCGCTTCGGTAAAATTAACATTATATTCTAATTGGCCTTAGTTGTTCCCCGTAACAACATTCCATACAAAGTGTTGAAGTAACGCAGCCTATCATACAGTGATTCAAATAACCATGAAGGGAGGAGGAAAGCAATTCTACTCCAGTACCCTACTGAATGAGCTAAATCTGTTAAGAGACTATTTACTTGAGCTGTTCATGACAAGTGCTCGTTAAACCAAACTCCGGGGAACTTTCGTGTACGGACTTGATCGAGCCGCTGATCGCTGAAGGAATGACTAAATTATCACTAGTCCTTTTGTTAGTTGGTGTGAACATAAAAAACTTGGTTTTTAGTATGTTTATTTGCTTTTTTTAGCCAACCTGAGAGTTTCGAGAGCTCTAGGTTTGTTCAAGCTTCTACATTCTGAATGGTAGAAGTTGTAAAAAATACCCTCGTGTCGCCAGCGAATATCTTAATTTTGCGTGCGTACTGAACCTCTGTATTATCATATATATATATATATATATATATATAAGGAAAAGCACGGGACCTGAAAGGGACCCCTGCGGTACTCCTTGCTTTATGTTTAAAATTTGGACTTTTCGTTGTGTATAATAAGGAATTAATGTCTCAATTATAAGTAGCTTTTGAATAAGTCAAAGGCTACTCCGCGAATCCCACAGCGGTTTACTTTCAGCTGTAAAATATGATGCTCAACAGAATCGAACGCTTTGCACAAGTCAAGAAAGACACCTAACGCGTACATTTCGCCTTCAATAATTTGGATTATGTGGCTTTTTACGTTAATTAGAGCCTCTTGTGTGGTGTTGTTTTTGTGAAAACCATACTGATGTGGTGATAAGTTATTACATTTTTCAAGATATTTTATGAGGTGCATATTTACACATTTTTGATAAATTTTCGAGTAGTCAGGTAACACAAATATCGGATGATAGTTAATTCACGAGTGTTGCCAACATTATGGAGGGGTGTAGCTCTGGCTACCGTAACTTTTGTTGGCAATCTTCCAGCCAGAAAATAATAACTTACAAGAATGGTAAATACAGGGCTAAATACAAATACGACGGCTTTGACTGGAGCCGCCTTTACGTTGTAACAACGCACAAGTTTGCCTTTAGTTCTAATCTTAGTATATATTATGTATTCCGGTACTCTTCATCTGGTAATACTTCGTGTAGTACGAGAGAGTTTGTGGAAATACTACCTCAATTTCATATTGCGTCGTCTTTTCTTCCCTACTAGCCACATTTACAAAGTATTGGTTAAATATGTTCGCTAACTTCGTGCCCTCTATAGGGTGATAATACCCATTTTTACTTGTTTAGGTGTATTGAATGTTGCGGTTACTTCAGTTTAAAAACTTACTTACTGCAATATGTCCGTCGCTTCTGATTTTATGCGTGAAAAGATGGCTTCATAATAATAGTCAAGCTTAGCTTTTCTAGTGTCCCTATTTAGCTTGTTACAAAATTGCTTAAATTCACGCAGTATATAAGTATTTCTATGTAATTGGAAGGAATGTGGGAAAAAGCGTGTTTTTCTACTTGATTCATTTCAAAAGGTCGTTGTTTATACGTGGCTTCTTGTCATATACATATTGTGATCGGTCTTGTTGTATAGGAAAACCAATATTGTAGCGCTCAAGCAAGACAGCTATAAAAGTATCATATGCGCTTGCACATACACAGGTAATCAGTCAGTATGCCAATCAAGGCATCAAATTCAACCAGTGATTTGTTATTGATTTATCTATACCGAGCAACACTTCAACGTTTGCCTTTACGCAGCGGGTTTTGCGTAGAAGTGTAGTTTTGTTGGTGGTCACCTATATCTGAGCATATTATGTCTTCAGTCTAATACCTATAAAATTTAGTTTGCCTAAATAGTAGGGATTGGTCCAAACATTGCGAATTGGTCAAATGTGAGCCGTTTACGGAGGCAGTGCATAAACAGATGAGACACAGTACACTCGAAATACCTCTGATCATTCAGGCAGTGCAGAGCCATGTTAGTTGTAGAAAACCTTGGAAGAGAGCGGGACATGAAAAGAGCGGGACAGTCACAGAGTTTCCTAAAGTTAACTAAAGGGAACTCTAGCACTGCGATCATTCATTCACCATGGAAATGACGGGTAGTACACAAATTTGCCTATAGTCTTCATGCTTGCGGCTTCAAACGCACTTGCAACTTTGTTTATTAGTATTTGTTTATGAACGGCCACACTATGAAATGGTAAGGAAAGTTGGCCGCAGTTCATGTGAAACAGAAATTTTGGCTTCTTACGCTTTCATTTAGCGTAACTGTCGCTATAAGCGACACAAAATGAAACGACAGCAACACTGTCATACTCAACCCTCGATAGAGAGCACAGGTTGACCACCAGAATGTGCGAAAAGACTTGAATGACAGAGCATTCCGACAAATAGAGATTTTTACACTTCATAACTTCATTATTATATATTATATTCAGTGGTTACATGATTTTACGTACGAGACATGAGTGCCATCACCTTGGGATGATAAACGAATGCTTTCTTGCTTTGGTATACTGCAACGCGAATTAATAAGGTCATGAAACGTTGAAGGAACCAGCCCAATCTTTTTCATGGGTATGTGTCTATAACGTACATTGTACTGCTCTTTTAGCGAAAGATAAAGAAACGGCAGGGCTACTGCACAGTATATGATGGCATTAAAAGCCATCTATAACAAAGTATATTGAGCCAAATAAAAAAAAGAGAAACAGGAGATAAGCGGGAGAGCGTCACCAACGAAGGCGAAAGCAGCTGCTTGTTTCGTGTTAGACGAACGCGTAGATTATTCACAACACAAAGGCAAGATTCAAGGTCTTACGTCTGTATCATTATAATTACAGGCTGTCCCGAAACTGAACGCCTTAACTATCCTCGAAATAAGACGGGCATCTCCAAAGAGATTTAATTGCAACTAAGAAATACGCGATTGAGGTATCACAACTCATTTTCTCGAATAATGGTCGCGAATGACGTGTTAATAAGTCGGCCACGGACATGAGACGAAGAGAAACGAGGCGCAAAACGCTGTCGGTGACACGTCGTCAAACCAGCCTTGAGCCTTTCGCTGAAAGATTCGATGCCGTCGATACATGTTGCTGCAACACGAACGGTGTTAATGGGAACCTCAAGTCGTACGAAGCGCTCAAATGCCGACCTTGATGTTTTTTTTTGTGTCTTTATAAGCTCATTGCAGGACCGTCACACGCAGAGTAACCACCACAACTGTGATGTCCGGGTGTACACTGCGAGGGTTAGCCGACGGTAATCTCGCTGACCCGTTAGAAGAGGTCAGTTGTCGCGAAAGCCTCTCGCGTCGCATCGGCGACAGAGCTGGGCACTGACTCCAATCAGTGCCGGTGTCAGCATTACTTCGCACAGTGTGACGTAGACAAATTGCAGAATGTGTTTAAGCTGTCTTGACCGGAGAGTCCTCATTGTGATGACGCAACGGATTGCTCCTTAAGCGAAGACGCTGTTCCGTAATCCAAGGATTTGAGAAAAAGAGCTGAAGGGGTCATCGCTGTCCTTATGAGGGAACCATATGTATAACTTATCCGACAGAATGTCCTTGAAACAGTGCCAGTGTCACCGGAAGAGCCGATAAGGGCTGATTGGTTCGCAACTTGTGACACCCAAAGCATCACAGGGTCTGTCAATGATAATCCGTAGAAAGATTCCACGATTATTTTGGCCACTGAGTCTTACTTGGATTTTACCCAGAGTGTGCGATTGTTTTTGCTTTGCGCCTCATTGACATCTGAGACACCATTATTCCGCACTGTTCTGTTGAAACGCTTTCCGTAAGTGAATCCGCGTTAGAGCCTCTGTAGGCATTGGATGCACTGCAAGTTCGCAACGACAATAAAGAAGAAAAGATAATCACGTCGGTCTGCTGCATTCTAAATGTACCGATACGACTTCACAGTATACACATAGCATTTAAAAATCTTTATCAAGGCGACAATTAAAGTGTGAAAAGACCTGAGAATGTATTTTCGTAAGCCTGACCAGTCGCCACGCGCATTGATTAGCTGGTGAGGTAGTATAGGAAGATTAAGAAAATTACAGCGTTGTTGTAGACTAACATGAATTCACTTACGGAGAGCGTTTCAACAGAGCATTGTGCAAGGGCGCTTTAGTCACGTGTAACAAACGGTTTGAGGTAAAGTAGTAATTACGATGACGTCGGGTCGTTTCGCCACGCCGCAGTAGTTAAGGTTAGTTGGGGATTACGCAGCAATCTGCCATTGTGCCACGCTTTACTGACTAATAGTTTTCAGCATAACGCGTACGCAAATGAGGCTCAGTGGTTACTTGAGCGTTCCGCGTTAAATAGATTTGTTTCTGCGTTCGCCAACAAACGTTGTAACGTTGTTCGTGAACGACAGGCACAGTATGATAACGACTGCGCAGTAAGTGCTTGTGTCATACTCAGAAAGACGCTGTATCCACTATCAGAATGATAAACGTGGCAGATAAGTTTGTTTTTGCTTTCATTATTATAACGTTGCGGGTTCTGGCTAATCTTTTAATGGACCATAACGACAGCCCTGTAGTGTGGCCTGCGAGCGTAGGAATCCGGCAAAGTGCGCGGGGGAACAAGTCGTAATTCTGCGGACCTAACAATACTAATTGTTGGCGTTTAACGTGTCCAAATAACCATATGAATATGAGAGACACCAGTTCCTCAGATTTTCCATTACGCCCTGCCTCAAACCGTTGAAAGGCACGCTATTTTAGTGGTCGACAAAAGTGCTTTAAAAGTAATGGAGAGAAAGAAAGGCGAAGTAACAAAACAGATCCACTAAACGTTTGTTAAAAAAAAAAAACTCCAGGGGTATTTTTCGCATTCGCCTGAAACAACTGTAAGGCGAAATACATCTCGTCTGAAAACTTTCTTCTCGTAACATGGCTTCCGTGATTGGCCCAAAGCTGACCAATCACGCGATGACGTCATGCCATGACGTCACCACGTGACATCCCGTTATGTGACAATATGGTAACCGCACTATGACATCATGGTGAGGCTACAAACTTTGGTGGTCTGGGACGTCACAGGGACGTTACTTGGTGCATGGGGTGATATCATGGGGTGATATTTTTGCATCAACGTTGTGGACGTCGGAGGCTCGTGAGGCGCGTGACATTAGCGGTCGATTTTGAATTCGATGAGGCATCTATGATCGAGACAAGCTAGCTATTTTGAGAGCTTTTAATGAAGTTTACGAAAATAAAAATAACGGTGCAATCGTGAAAAGAGCATGTAAGCGGGAGCGGCCCGCTGCGCGATGATCACGCCCCTCAGGTGACACGTAAAAAAGTACTCGCGCGTAAAGTCGAATGTGAATTGCTCGATCGCCCCTTGTTAAAACTGGGAAGTCGACACTGAACCTAGCCATGAGTGAGCAGGTCGAGGAGCAGCGGCGCGTTTTTCGAACAATGTCAACGTGGGCTATAGGAAAATTCCACTCGACGTGGAACAGCGTTCCCGTTTCAAATGCTAGAATAAGACGTGATTGTTTCTGATGAAAAAAAAAATGCATCCAGATAAGTATTGATGACGTGATCAGAAATAATTTGTTTCAATACGTCGAGGCGTTTTACGAAAGCCAGTCCACGTCGTAGCATTTTCGATAGCCGTAGCTTTGATGTGTTCTTCGCCTACAGCTTATGAGATTTTCGTACTGAGTGAATCGACGAATCAGCAGTGCCTTCGCGCTGGTAAATCTCTCTTGCGTGCAGCAGTACGGCTTTAGGCTCTCCCATAGTCGAGCACTAAGTACTCGAAATCGTTAACCACTTTTTTCTAAACACAGCTTGCCGCTCTCCCGAAGTAGAGTAGAAATACTCGAAAGTGTTAAGCACTTTTTTTTTGAAATGGGAGTTACTGGGCAGCTTCATGCTCTTCCACAATAGAGTACATTGTACTACGAATCGTCGAATACTTTTCTAAACACACTAATTCTCTGTACAGCACAATGCTTTCCCATTGTAGAGTATGTGTAGTACTCTTAACCGTTATCAATTTTTCTAAGCACCTTTTAAAAGAATTGTGGCTTGCGAGGCATTTTACTCATAACACACTCGGGCACCAGAGCGCGGTGCTAGCAGCTTGCTCATTCGACGCCCACATTAGAAGACGACGTGATCACACTATCTGCGCAGTCGCGGTGGGAGAATCAATAAAGGGTTCGGCTGCGGACCCAAAGGTTGCATGTTCGATACCGGCCGCGCCGAACGCGTTTCGAAGGGCGCGATATTTTACAGGCCTGTGTACTTAGGTTTGTGGGAGCCTTAAACAACCACAGGTGGTCGAAATTTCCGAAACCCTTCATCATGGCGTCCCCCAACTACATCGTGGTTTTGGCCCCTAAAATCGCAAATATTATTAAAAATTAACCACATGTGCCATATGCAGCACCACCCTAAAAAAACTAAGAGAAAGAAACAACATTCACGACACACTACCTTATGCATTCGCCTAGAGGGAATATAATAATAATAATAATAATAATAATAATAATAATAATAATAATAATAATAATAATAATAATAATAATAATAATAATAATAATAATAATAATAATAATATAACGCGACATAATATAATATCATATAATAAAACAATAATAATAATATTAATAATAATAATAGTAATAATTTCTGCAGTATATAATCTCCCAGAACCATGGTATATTTATAAGAGATGCCATGGTGGAGGACTCTGGAAACTTCGACCACCTGGGGTTCTTTAACGTGCACCTAAATCTAAGTAAGTCCCAATAAAGAAGGTTGTAAAGCAGAGAAACACGATCTCTCCAATGCTATTCACCGCGTGTTTACAGAAGGTTTTCAGGACCCTAGATTGGGATGAGTAAGGCATAAGAGTTATTGCAGAGTATCTTACTAATCTGCGATCCGCTGATCACATTGCCTTGATAAGAAACTCAGGGGATGAATTACAGCTCATGATTGCTGAACTTCTTCACGGAAAGCATAAAAGTGGGTCTGAATATTGATACGCACAGGGCTAAAGTAATGGGCATCAGTCTCGGCAGAAAACAGCACCTTGTGATAGGGGGAGAGACGCTGGAAGTTGTAAAGGAATATCTCTACTTAAGACAGGTAGTAAACGTAGAGCCGAACCCTGACAGTGAAATGCAAGAAAACTTGGGTGGATCACTTTCGGCAAGCATTCTCAAATCATGAGTGGTAATCTACCACTAACCCTCAAGAGGAAGGTATATAACAGCTGCATCTTGTCAGTACTTACCCACTAAGTTGAAACCAGGAGGCTTACAAAGAGGGTTCAGCTTAAATTGAAGACGACGCAGTGAGCGATTGAAAGGAGAATGATAGGTGTAACCTTAAGAGACAAGACGAGAGCAGAATGGGCAAGGGAACAAACCAGGGTTTATGGTAATATAGTTGAAATTAAGAATAAGAAATTGACACGGGCTTGGCACGTATATGTAGACAGGATAACTGCTGGCCATTAAGGGTTACTGACTGAATTTTCAGAGATTTCAAACGCAGGAAGGGGAGACAAAGTTAGTTGGCCCGATGAGATTAAAACGTACGAAGTTATAACGTGGTAGCAGAAAGCACAAGACCGGGTTAATTGACGTATTATGGGGAGCCTTTTGGCCTACAGGGGATGTAGTCAGGCTGGTGATGATGAAATATAAGCACATGGGCTTCAAACGTTCTCGCCTTTTTCAAAAATACAGCCACCGCAGCCGGGATTTGAGTCTGCGAGCTTCGGGTTAGGCAGTCGAAGATGACTTGAAGAAGTCTAGTTTTTCTTCTCAGTCGGTTAATCGAACCTTCACCTACCTGGCCAACATTTTTCTGAACCGAACAAGGTAGCACAAGGTGACTGCTCGATCGGCTTTTCCGAGAGTCCTTCAGTACGGGATGGCTTTAGTAGAGTATCGAGTACTCTAAATCGTTAACCACTTTTTCTAAACACACTGTGCTACGCCAGTTGCTCTGGAACGGCTTTCTGCTCTCTCATAGAAGAGTAGCAAGTACGCTAAATTGCTAAGCCCTATTTCTGAACACACATATTCTTGCTGAAACATAATGATGCTTACAGAGACAGCCAAGGAGCTTTAAAAAATTTTTTAAACCTCCTAGGGGGCAGCTCATTTCTCTCCCATAGTCGAATAAATCGTACTATACCACCGAACAATTATTCTAAACAATATGCCACTTTTCTTCTTGGTGCGTGATTTAATGGGTCTGATTTGGCATTCCCATGTTGTGAGCGACTGATAGCACATCGATATGAACTCGTTCTCGGTGTAATTTTATGGGTGAAACTCCTCATGGTCTATTAGGGCAGTCCATTCCTTCGGCGTAGCCAGCACAGCATATCCACAGACAGACAGACAGACAAGACAGACAGACAGACAGACAGACAGACAGACAGACAGACAGACAGACAGACAGACAGACAGACAGACAGACAGACAGACAGACAGACAGACAGACAGACAGACAGACAGACAGACAGACAGACAGACAGACAGACAGACAGACAGACAGACAGACAGACAGACAGACAGACAGACAGACAGAGACAGACACACAGACAGACAGACAGAGACAGACACACAGACAGAGACAGACAGAGACAGACAGACAGACAGACAGACGGACGGACGGACGGACGGACAACGGACGGACGGACGAATGCATTGATGGATAGACAGACAAAGAGATGCTCCGCGCGGACGGACGAATGGGCGCTTCGCCCCACTTCAATCAATCCGTGGATTCGCTGTGATTTTTTTGTCAACACGGCCTCATCAATGGTGAGGCCAACGAGACCAACAACATTGCACGGGAGGGCTTTATGCTCTCCCCCCTAGTAGAGTACCAAGCACGCACGCACGCACCCCCCCCCCCCCCCACCCACACTATGCTTCGTGTAAGGCAGTGCTTAGCGCTCTCACATAGCAAAGTACGTAGGCCTCTCAATCATGACTCGTCAACCATTATTTTCTTAAACGATCATCCCAAATCCAGGAGGAGGAGAAAAACTTTATTCATCCCTAGAGGGAAAGGTGCGGTGGTGGAGTGTCAGAGGAGCCTACCCAGCGTAGGTCTCCGCTACCCTCTTGGCCCAATCCAAGATCTGGTCCTGGACCTCGGGCGCCGAGCTGCACATAGCAGCCTCCCACTGCTCCTTACTAATAATGTGTAGAGAATTGGGTTTTGGATTTCGAGCACACCCCCACATGATATGGCCTAGGTTTGCTCTGTGTTGACAGAAAATGCACAAAGGGGAGTGGTATATCGCAGTCGGTTGTTTTGGATAAATAAACCTAGCACACGAATGCGTGATACTCTAGGAATGAGGCACCCATTTATGTGAACTTCGATCATTGGAACGTGTTTGTTCCGACGATGAGTTGGTAGAAGGAGTAACTCTGACCATAGAGAAATAAAAAAAAGGTGAAGAGTGGACACTCCCATAGACCCCAGCGGCCCAATCGACTCTTGCACACCTAGTGGTTGATGAGAGCAAGTGGCGTGCGCTTCCGGTTTCGGTTTCACTGGCGCAAATTTTGAATTACTTTGCATAACCGACGTTTGGCTATGACGAAAGTTCACGATTCCAGACCACTATTCATCGCCCAAATGGATAGTTTTTGTAGGTCGTTTTGATTTAGCGATTCCCTGTTTTGTTTTGTTCAGTGGTTCGTGCGAATCGATCGTGACGTAATTTTTATTTCGATTAAGTTATAATAAAAAGAGATGCAGGTAATGATTATTCACTACGGTTTTATTCATCGCGCTTGTGTTTTTCTTTTGGAACAAGTGATCAATGTATATATCAGTCAAAGAAACAGAGCATCCGCAATGTTTTATTCAAAGGCAAGGTAGAGTATGAGAATATAAAAAGCACAATATGACAAAGGTAGACAACAAATGCATCTCGCCTTACAAATAAATTGTAACAAATATTGTAACAAATACATAGAGAACACAGACAACGCACACATCGCTAGAGTTGGCAGAAGCCGAGAAGCTGGTCAAGTATGACACACCGGGCCAGTGGGTAAGTAAGGATCTATGGCAAAAACACAGCGCACAATGCTGATGAAGAAGGAAGAAGTGACATATACACAGCAATGAAGTCGCGAATCACGCCTGGGCTTAACCGAAATAATGCATAGAAAAAAAGAGCGCACAGAAACCACACGACACAATATAGCAGAAAGGCAAAGGTGTAGTGTGCTGGCTGTGTTTAAGAACAGCTAGTCCAAAATGAAAAAAAGCAGACTTGATGCCTGCTTGTCCTCAGAAAGGTAGGGCTTTGCAGCTTGCTCACTACGTGAAAGACAAACTTTATGCTACAACACTGGCAGGTCTTGTGGCTTTTGTTATGTGTCGCCTTCATCAAAAACTAAAGATCCCAAGTGATTTGCGTCTGGGTGTTGCTGTGATGCTTGCAAGCTAAAATAGATTGTAGTCATCACTTTGTCCAGAAATGTGGACTTTAATTGGTGCTACGAGAGCGGTATTACAGGGCTAATAAATAGCAGAAGGAAACCACTTTGGCTAATTATTTTTCACAAAGGCTCTACATCGTACGTTATCACTCACAAGCTATATAAAAATAAAATGGCAGCGTCCGCAGCCACATCAAACGCTACAAGTTTGGGTATTCTTTTGAAAATTTTGATGGGCAAGATAAGGAGGTTGATGAGAAGCTAAAATACGAAAAGCGTGATAACATGAACCGTGCCCACTTCATACTGTGTTCCTTACCCGCTCGAAGACATTTCAACAAGCGGTTTTGTTATCGATATATTACTTGAGCTGGAGAGATAAAGCATACACAGTGACCAAGCGACCCACAGTAAAGTGTACAGTTCGCCCGTATTTGCTACAAAAAATACAGACAGGATACCCAACATTCTTTTTAAGGTTATGCAAATCACTTCGAGCGAATACACAGTGTTCGTACTCCTCATAGCGGGTAACCAAAACAATGAATGCAACGAAGGAGTGGTTAGTCCAGTTGAACTGAATATAAGCATATAAGACCATAATGAAGTCTGCTGTAACGAAGTAATAACATAACAAAGCTATTGCAGGATTCGGCTCAACTCGAATACTTTAGTGTAAACCCGCCGCTAATTGCTAACCTTTGAACTTGTCAAGCTGTATGCCCGAGATTGAAGACTGGAACCTAACCCTGTCTAAGTTTCGGTTCACAAAACGCACATGCCAACATAAACGAACCCGGCAAAACATTTTCAGAAACTTAGCGCGACACCCAGCAGAGCAGAAATGAAAATCACCAACACTTGACAGATGGTGATACAAAACATCGCACACTTTCAGGTGATGTGCAGTGGCCTCAATTATGGCAAGAAAGTGAGATTCAAGTTGTTGTACGTATGCAAAAGCTGCTTCTGATGGCACAGTGAGATTCCCAAAAAGTTTGCTGGGGACGTGGTGTGCTTTGAGCATTGTGAAATACTGGTGGGTACCCTTAAGCGTCTCACTGTCGTCTTTCAGTAACTGTGGGCAACTGCAACCGTCACATGCATTCCGAAGGAAGTGTTTGATGAGAAAACCAGCTACATAATATGCAGCGGAGTCATCGATAATATGGGAGTGAATGTTTGTCGCAAGTTCAGAGAGATCGTCTAGAGCGGGAAAGTCGTCAGGCTGTGGCTGTGCACACTCCTCATTATCCACAAGAGACGCACTGGTGAGGGAGAATGGCGAGAGCTGCTCTTGGAGGAGGTCACATTCATCATCCTCGACATTTCCGTATTCTGACAGCTTGAAGAGTTTTCTTATGCAGATGTGCTTCAGGCCACAAATAAATTGTGCTTTATTGGGGTTGGTGTTGCAACCCTGGTTTTGCCTAATGTGGCCAAATATGTTCTCCAGAGGATCCTGTTGAAGCCTGCGTGCTAACAGGTATTCAAAATTGTAATTTTTGGAGAGGTCGTCCCATAGTTGACAAATTGCCTGAATTGTAATTTGCGAACCTACGATGGTTTGTGGTTGACGTCTGCCAACAAACTGCCATGATGCAATCCAGGGAAGCTGGCCTCGGAGGAAGTCAATCAGCTCTGAATCATTTTTCATGATTGCATGCCGCAGCTTTTGCGAAGTTCTTTTTTTACTCGAGCTGTTCAAGGCATCGAAAATCCTGTCCATACGATCACAAAATTGAGCTGTAGTGATGGCCGAGGCAGGCAGCACCTTCGCATACACCATTGCCGTGATAGCAATCGAAACTGATGCACTGAGGACCTGAGTTGCTCTGCTGACCTTCATATTAGAAAAAGGTTTCTGATGAACGTGCCGTTCAGTCAACTTTGGAGCCAATCGCAACCGCAACTCATGTGAGGATTGGTAAAGGCTTACAATGTGCGACCAGTTAACGATGTCATCCCCAATGTATAACTTGTGTGCTTGGACATTATTGCGCGTTGTTTTAATTAAATGCGGAACATCAAAAACGTAATATACCCGCTCACCATTAACTTCAAAAAAAGGCTTTGCTACAGTCACTCTTAGTTGGTTAGCGAGACTTACATTTGAACTGCCCTAGTCACAAATGACTGCTTTCACTGCAATATTAATGCTCCTAAGCTCCAAAATGAGTGACACCAGCAAGTTATGCATAACAGATGATGGTGTTGATGTGTGCCCTATAGTAAAAGCAACCGGTTGAACCCACTTTCTCGAAACACCAACAAGCAGAAAAACCAGTGCTCGATCAGCGATGGTTGAAGTGCGATGAGTGCCATCATCTGTAAAACCCTGGACAACGTCTCTTGAAGCATCATAGTACAAATTCTTTTTGAGTGCTATTTCGTCGAAAACTAAAGCGCACACTCGGTCCCGTTCATTCCAAGCATGAGTATTTGTTGCAATGGAAGTAAGAATTCCTGGAATTATGCCTGGAGTCATCTTTACATTAGCTAGCCACCTCCTTAATGAACGCCGGGAGGACAAAGAAAAATATGGAGCCAGAAATTGGTATGCTCGCGGACCTCGGAAGTTTAAGTGAAGAGCGAATTTCTTGAACCACACGGGAAACCGCTTGCCCTTGCGTTTGGGCCTCAAGCGAACATGTGCAGAAAGAAGTTTAAAAACCTCCTCGGTGACGTGCGGTCGGATAACTTCAAGGGCCTTCGAAGTCGATGACGGTGCTTGGTGAGGCTGTCTCTGCAGTCTTTTGATAGTTTTCCGCTGTGCTGCTACTTTGGCTTGCAGATGTTTAATGGTTTGCTTGTACTTCATTGATGGAGACATTGTCGCTGGCACACAGGAACGCACTACAATAAGCAAAAAAATTGATGTAAAAGCGAAGAACAACTAATCCCATACGAGCACTTTCCTCGCTCTTTCAGACCCAAAGTGCACAACTTTCTGTGATACAAAGTTTTCGATTCCACTACCTAAAAACAAACCATTCACAATGTTGACAATGCACAAAAAAATGAAAATCACTGAGAGCCCACCCCTACATTTTGTAAGTGCACACGTATTGTCCTTTTGAGGATAGTTTCCTCAGAATGTCCTAAACATAAAATAGCACATTAAAAACTGCTGCAATAAAAGCATAGTCACCATTATCTCTAAGGCACTCAGGCGTGGAGCTGTTGGCGGAGACGTCTTCTGGAGGGTCTTGTGAAGCTTCTTCAGTGCCTCGGACAGTGCTGTCGGAACAATCTTGCGAGCGGCCTGCGGAAGTCTCTATATCAATCCACTCTGGTGTTGAAGTGAACATACAACTTACCGGCCACACAGGTTCCTTTTGTGACAGCTGAACGACTGGTTAAGGTTTTCTCCGGCAAGACGAAATCAGCAAAAATTCTTTCACCAGCTACAAGGGAGCTGCCACCTTCAGAGGTTTGGTCAACAGTCAATTTGGGTGAAAAAAAAAAGAAATCGCGACACTGAACGCACCCTGTTCATCGGGGCACCTCAATGTGTGGGAGCCGCTTTTTGAAGCCTCTACCGCAGGTCCTGAAGAAATGAAATTACGACAATGTGTCAGTAAGAGGCTTAAAATAACACAAACTGAAGCTCATCCGCACCTTGCAGTGAAGCTTCTGCAGCCATGTCGCAGTCACTACTTGAAGCGACGCTCAGAGAACCTGCATATATGTGCAGTTGGTACAAGTTACAAAGCTTGTAGCATGGGGAAACTTAAATAGCTCTTTCAAACGCATAAATTGGTCGAACGTGGAAGAAAAGAGATGGCACCAACTGAAAACAAGTAATTTGTGATTTTTGGAATTATCAACAGTGGCAGCTTTCACTGATGAAAGGTATACGTACATGTGCACTCAGGCTTGAAGATAACGTGAAATAGCCCTTTAAAGTCTTTCAAAACAAGTTGCGCAGGTCCAGAGCATCAAAACATGACAGAAATGTAAAGCTGCTGTTAGGAAGGTAATAGCCCACAATTCACAGAATTTAAGACTTTCCAAGTGTTACTTCTGTAGTGAGGTTTCTCCATCGGCGTAAAAAAATCTTCACGGTTAACTGTCGCCACTGATTCAATACAAGTGGCTGCTATTGCACATATTTGAGTTTCAGTCAATCACTTACATGGTGCAGCTGGTTGCACACTGGGAACAGCCATTCTTGTAAGCCTTGTGTGCCCAGGGTCCATGAAACTTTGAGCAGTAAAATGGTCGCTACAAACCCTGTACGTTGCGTACAATAGGCTGGCCGGCTTACTCAGGAGATCATCGCGTCCAGCATACTGCATCCATGCTTTCATCCTGCATTGGCAATGAACTATCAGCTGAAAGGGGAAGTGCTTGAATAGTGATTTTTTATTGTTACCCTCACTTAGCAAGTACGAACAGTAAGCCTACAGACATGCAAACCATACAAAAGCTTTAACACACGTGCCGTCCCGTGGTACGCGGAAGAAACTCGTCCCAGGCTTCTTGTGGGTCCTGCCATTGTTGTAGCACCACGATACACAGCAGTAGCTGCCGTAGCTTGGACCGCCGGACGGCATGGCGTCAGCGCGGTCTGAAAATGTTAGTAAGTGGATGCTTCGCTGTCAAATTACGAAAAAGATATGTGCACGTCATAAGTGTACCAGCAAACCCCTTTGAATGATTAGCTAATCGATGCACAATACAAAACCAGTGATACATCTCTGACCCATAAAACTCTGACTTACAAAGATATACGTCAAGACCACGAACAAAGATCAGAAGTTTCCAGGCCGCTATCCCTTGTAATGCAATGGTATCGCGGCCTGGAAACTTTAGAACACCTTCGTGCGTACGCAGTATCAGCAGTACATTGGGAAGAAAAATCGTAGTTGAAATTTGTGCGGTAAAATCATATTGGAAACGTAAAAAAAAATTGTGGGCAGCTTGCACTAGTGGCACAAGGCTAGCGAAGAAACGAAGATGATGGCCACTTGGCTAGTCCAGATTTGCCTCCGGCACACCAAGAATTATTCGTGTTCCGAGCCTTCGGGAAACGCGTCGTGAAGCATGCGAGGCCCAGCGAACGCTTCTCAATATTTTGCATCGAGCCACCGAGCCTATGACCTAGCTGCTCAGCTATGCTCAGCCTACAGACGCTCGCGTCCGTGGCAGACGCAGCACGCGTCGCCTCGGCTTGACGCCGTGCCGCCTTTGCTATACTGCATACGTTGCACAATGTTCCCGTCTAACCGCCGCATAGAGCCACAAACTTTCTTTTTAGCGAACCTCCCAGTCCTTAACAAGCTTCAGAAAAAGGTTACAACTGCGTGAATGAGACGCCACGTAAGAAACAAACTCGCACACACGAAGCGCAACGTGTGTGTGTGCATCTATGTTTGTTGCATGGTGTCTTATTCGCGCAGGCGTAACCGTTTTCTGAAAAAATGACACAACAAGCCCAACAACATGTCATTCAACAAGCTTCACTTGAAAACGTGCCTCACCTGTTATCTCACGCACGAAAACGCCGACGCAGCCGACGTTGACGAAAGCTTCTCGCTGTCAGTCATGCATGGGCTTGTCGCTGGGTAGATGGTGTTTATGACAGTACGGCTGAAGAAAAATAATCGCGTAAGGTGTGTTGAATAAATTGTTTTTATGTATAAAGAACATACCAAATTTGGGCGTATAATTATTAATTTGTGAAAACAATTCTGTTGCATTGATTATAACTGTTTTTTTTTTTGCGCTTGCGCCCTCTGACGTGTGGTGGGAGCACTAGTTTGTTACGTAGTCGTGACGCTTTTCCTGAGGCCAGGTTTTGCGGAGTGTCCGCTCTTGTCTTCTTCTTTCTCTATGCTCTGACTTAGTTGGGGTACAATAGAGATTCATCTGAGATGTTAGTGCTGCTATTGTATCTACAGCTGTTCGTAGGGTGTCTTGCTAAATCCAGGGAAGTTTACAGCTGCCCCATAGTAGGGTGACATTGCACCCTGACCGTTAATAATTTGTTCTAAACACAAACTATCACCTGTGTGGCACACTCAAGAAGGTTTAAAATAAATTGCTGGAGTGGAAGTTCTTGCCCACGAGTGAAGCCGTGCCAAAAGTGGTTCTCGAATTAGGGCACTTGTTACTTACTCTACTATGGGAGAGTTGAAAGGCGTCCCTTGGTTCCAGAAGGGGGGGGGGATCGAAGATGTTAAAAAAGTGGTTAACGATTTAGAGTACTATGTACTCTATTATGGGAGAGCATGAAGTCGTCCCGCAGATGGTTGAAGATTCAAAGAAAGCGTTTTCCTCGCACGCCGAACGAGTTTAGCGTGGCAACCTTTTGGTGTCACATGGTGCTCAAAGTGCGTTACTTGTTGTCTTTTCTAAGCCTCGAAATATAGACACATTTTATAAAAAATTAAGTCACTGATACTATTCTCTGCGCATTATTTCTTCGGAAACAACTATCTTTTAATTTACAATTAAAGTAGCCTTTAGACTAAAGAGACAAAGCCACTTGATGTCTAAGTAGGCACCGCCAGAAAATAGCAAGTTTATGTGATCTTTGGAGGGCAAAAGCTGGCTTCACTACTGCTGGAAAAGCGTTGCGGGAGCTTCCACTCCAGCAATTTTTTTCTTTTTAACCTCCTTGGGCACCTAACCATACAGAAACATTGTTTGTGAAAACTTACTCACGCAGTAGTATTTCGTTGTTCTTATAATCGGTGTTCAAAGGGTTCACAGCGCAAGCATAGAGTAACACAGTACTGCATTACTTTATAGCGCAAGCACGAAAGTGCTCAAGAAAAGCCGTAACGAAAAGCAAAGCGAGGAACGGAAAGGAAGCAGGGACGTCATGAGCGCCCTCGAGAGCAGCGTATGCGCTTGTCTTGTTTTACTGCTGTTTATTCAATGAGGTGTGTGTGTAATTTACTCGATCGTAACAGTTGAAGAAAAAAACTACAGTACTGTGTGAAATGAACGTTCACCGTCAGCATGAAATTGATACAAAGTGAGCTAGACGTTCCAAGAATTCACTCGAGTGCATTCTATGAAATGAAAAAAAAAATTGGCATTTTCTCACGTACAGTGGGAATCGATGATAAGCGAAGCATGAAGAAAAGTTGACATGTCACTTTAACATCAGCACGAGGTGGAGGTAAATGATGTCGTACATGACTTCCGTATTATGATTATGATGTTTGGATGTGTCTTTTACCTTCGTCATCTATTCACTTCACGTGATACCAAATTTCGTATATGTGGAGCTAGCGAAACGCCCGTGAGCCCGCTGTGAGCGTGCTATGTTGTCATGTTCTTACATTGCACACGTGTCAGAATTATCATGTTTGCACCAGTCATATATTTCATCATTCATTGGCGTCACGTAACACCAAATTTGGTGTATGTGGAGCTAGCAAAACGGCTGCGAGCGCATCATGAAGGGTCCAATATACTCCAATGTGGCGTTGACGTGCGCGCTCGCTGGGCACAGCGACGCTACGCTAGCGAAACGTGAGCACTCTATAGTGTGACGCTAGGCGCGACCGACACGACCAGCGTCCGTCGGCGCGGAGCGACGGCAACCGGCGGCAAATGCGGCATGCTGCATTTCGTGCCGATGCGTTACCCAGTCAACACTGCGTCTCCCTTTTTTCATGAAGGAGGGACGCCGGACGCCCTGAAACGCGCATGCGTCAAAGCAATGCAGCGCGGCACGCGCTTGTGAGTATATGTCAGGACCAAGGAGGATTTAAAAAATTGCTGGACTGGAAATGATTGCGCAGAAGTGAAGCCGTTCCTCTGGCAAGATGGCGGCTGTGGCGGCCATCTTACTAGGGGCATGATACAATATCGCTTTTCAGCGATTAAAAACGAAGCGTATTCCTCGCACGCCCAACGCGTTTAATGTGGGAACTTTTTCGGGCCACATAGTGCTCCAAGTGCATCTTAATGTTACTAGTTTTCCGTAGTGAGCCTCTAATTGGAGGCGAACTTCTTTGAAGATTCAGCCATTCATACTTGTTTCTGTGTGTTATTTCATCGGGAACAACTATCCTTTAATATAGAACTAACGTAGCATTTACATAACGTATCAAAGCCACTTGATTTTTAAGTGGGCACTATCAGAAAAGAGCATGTTTCCGCCATCTTGGCAGTGGCAATAGGCGGCTTCACTTCTGCTGGCACGCCATCGCAGGAGCTTCCACTCCAGCAATTTTTATTTAATCCTCCTTGTAATTTTTATTTAATCCTCCTTGGGCAGGACCAGTGCCTGGCGTGGGAACGCCGGCGGGACGCAACGAAATGTACGCCGGCAAGCACGCGCACCGCGTCACATCATGTCGAAATGTGTTGGCGCCTTTATTGTGGCGTGTACTCATGTTCTCACATGACACGCACCTCATGATTATCATGTTTCCACCTGTCACATACCTTCGTCATCTATTGACGTCACGTAATACCCAATTCGGCATATGTGAAGCTAGTGAAACGGCCCGGAGCGCATCATGATTGTGGCTTGTAGTCAAGGTGTTAGATGACACGCATGTCGTGATTAACATGTTTGGATGTGTCATTTACCTATGCCGTCCGTTCGCGACGCGTAATACCGAGTTTGGTACATGTGAAGCTAGCGAAACGGCCGTGAGCGCATCATGAGCGTGGAAAGTAGGCATGTTGTTACAGGACACGCATCTCATGATTATCATGTTTTCACCAGTCACATAACTTCGTCATCCGTTCACGTCCCGTAATACCCAATTTGGTATATGTGACGCTAGTGAAACGGCCTCGTGCGCATTATGAGCGTGACATGTAGTCAGGTTGTTACTTGACACACATGTCATGATTTCGGTTAGGGTTTCTCGCTTGCGTTCGTCATGAGATCATGTCATACCATACCACTTTTGCAACATGCCACGTGAACAAAACCACCGCAAGAGCTGCAGGACCACCCAAGGTAAATCATGACATTCATGACATACATGTCATGATTTTCTTGTTATGACAAGTCAAATAAGTTCTTCATGCAGTCATGGTATGCCATACCAAGTTTAGTATCGATATTATTATCGAAATGGACAGGAGAGCTAAAAGTATTAGGTGGCTTTATAGATAGATAGATAGATAGATAGATAGATAGATAGATAGATAGATAGATAGATAGATAGATAGATAGATAGATAGATAGATAGATAGATAGATAGATAGATATGCTTAAAGTCAACGAAGCTCGCTAAGAAATGTTTCGCATTAAAAAAAGATTCCTTTGATTCTTTCTTGAGAGTTGTTGGCTGTCGCGTGCACAACTCTCTTTGCAGAGTCCACCTTGGTGGAATAGTAGATATGGTGCCCTGCTGCTAACAAGAAGGTCGCGGGTTAGATCCCGACTGTGTTGGTCACATTTTGATAGAGAGAAAAAAAATGGTAAGGCCTGTGTACTGCGCGACGTCGGTGCATGCTTATGAAAAACGAATGGTCAAAATTTCCGGTGCCCTCCACCACGGCGTCTCTCATAATCATGTCGCTGTTTTGGGACGTCAAGCCTCGTGTACTACTACTACTACTACTACTACTACTACGACTACTACTACTACTACTACTACTACTACTACTACTACTACTACTACTACTGCTACTACTACTACTACTACTCGATCTAAAGAGGCACGTAAACTCTCTTTAGGGGTCGCTATGCTCTCTTCTGAGAGTAGTGTGACTCACCAGAGAGTGAACGTACCTCTTTCACGATGTCCCTTGATGTCGCTGTCGTACAGTTTCCCGTCGGACCGAACCACAAGTGTCGCATATATCGTACACAGAGTGCTTATAGATTTAAAATAGACCGTACTCAGTCTGTGCATCCATCCATCCATCCATCCATCCATCCATCCATCCATCCATCCATCCATCCATCCATCCATCCATCCATCCATCCATCCATCCATCCATCCTTCCATCCATCCATCCATCCATCCTTCCATCCGTCCATCTGCCCATCCGTCCATCCATCCGTCCATCCATCCATCCGTCCGTCCATCCGTCCGTCCGTCCGTCCGTCCGTCCGTCCGTCCGTCCGTCCGTCCATCCATCCATCCATCCATCCATCCATCCATCCATCCATCCATCCATCCATCCATCCATCCATCCATCCATTCATCCGTCCGTCCGTCCGTCCGTGCATCCGTGCATCCGTCCATCTGTCTGTCGCCTGTGCTAGTCGGCAACTGCAACGAATACATCACGTACCTCAGGACCTGGCTTCGCTCCCTAATCAGTATTCAATTCATGGGTCTGCAGAAAAGGCTTTTTTTTGTAGTGTAGCGCAGTGTTGAAGTTGAGATCTAGGCGCATAAGTGCTCGGGAACTGAGGGGGGTGTCAGCAGCCAGCTTCCTTATTGGACGCTCAAATACTCTTTGGAAGAAGGCGTCGATCACAGTATGACAGTTGTTAGCGTTGATCGGCTCTTTCAGAGCAAGCGCATTCGCGTAAATAGAGAACGCCCGAAAGCGTTTATCGACAAACAAACAGCGAGGGCACGCGTGTGCAGGTATAACAGCGACATTTCCCTAGGCGTGGTTCGATTGATGTCTTTAGCGCCCGCGTTGTATGAACCCTGAATTCGCGGCACGCCCAATCACTGTCCATCACGTTTCGTCACGTGCACACGTACCGTTAATAAATATCGGATCAAACGCATCAACCGTAAGGCGTTCGACGTTAGCCATACTACTGGTATATACGGCGGATTCACGAGCCGCTGACGTTATCCGCGGGCGTCGCGCCATTGGAATCTTCAAATTTCGCCAAACATTTCTTTTGGTACACGGTTGGAGAGAACGTCCGAAACTTCCTTGAGTGTATTAATTGTTGATTGATATGTGGGGTTTAACGTCCCTAAACCACCATATGGTTATTAGAGACACTTTTATTTATTTATTTATTTATTTATTTATTTATTTATTTATTTCAGTGTTGCTGAATCCTGGTGCAGCTGTTGCGGAGTGGGTTACAACGGTAAATAACACAGGTGAACTTGTTAAGCAAAGCAGTAGCATAAAATGTATGAAATCAAGATAAAGCAAGCAAACAACACAAACAAGACTCGCTTAAGGAAAACAAAAAAGAAACATGTGGGAAAAGGCGTAAACTATATACGTAGAAATTGCGCCATCTGCTATGGCATAGGTGCATTAAAGCTTCAGTTGTGACTTCGAAATAGAGTGTGGAAACAACAGAAAATAAATTATAGAGAGGCTAACGAGGAAAAAAAACACAGTTTATAATTGTTGGAGCTTTACGTCCCAAAACTATAAGGTATACGATTATAAGGAGTGCTGTGCAGGGAAGTGCTCCGGAAAGTCTGACCGTCTGGTGTTCTTTAACGTGCACTAACGTTGCACAATACACGGGCCTCTGCCATTTTAATCTCTATCGAAATGCGACCTCCACGACCGGGATCGCACCCGTGACCTTTTTGTCAGCAGCTGAGCAGCGTAACCGCTACGCCTTCCGGTGGAGAATTCAAAAAGAAGAGTGTTCTGCTTCCTTCGTAGTCTGGAAGGAAATGAAGCATATGCTTTTATAGTTTTGGTTTTCAGGGAAAGGAGGCACCGAAGGACACAGAACACATGACGCAGTGATGTGGCGCTGTGTATACGTGCTCCATTCTCTCTATACTCTCCGGTGCACTATTCGTCTTGTTATATTTATTTATTTATTTATTTAAAAATACCTTACAGGCCTCCTCTGAGGCATTGTGTGAGGGGGGCAGTACAAAGAAGTGGACTTCCGTAGTAGTTACAAAACACAAAGTTCATGAACAGCGGCCATGTAGCAGATCACATAATAAGAAGAGCAGTACAAAATAAAAAAAGAAATCAACTACACTAGAAAAGATAAAACAGATAATAAGGAAATATATAAGCGACACTACGTTGCAATACAATGAGAGACTGCAAAAAGGTTACAACGAAGAGAGCACACTGCGGTACTGGCAAACATTTTTACCCCTCGTTGACCAGATAACTGGTCAATGCGTCACGAAAAGCATTATTGTTTGTCAGACATGCGATGCTATCTGATGCTACTATGCGATGCTATACGCATTATAAACATTTTTAAATACTCCTTTGCAAAGTGTTGCAATAGAAAGTGCTGTAGAACATACGCTATAAGTATTAAAAAGTGTGGCAGCGGGCTTCGATTGGTTGAAAATGCCATCGTTGGCCTTTTGATGCGAAACTTCGCATCCCGTAGTTTCATGCAAATAACTTCGAGAATATAAGAAGGATGAAAGTACGCTTTCGTTGTTTATAACACAGGTGCAGTTTCTAAGCAGGGCAACGCTGGGGCGCCAGTTTACAACGCTTACTTACCGTGTCAGTACAGGCCTGTATTCGTCGCCACACGAACATTCTGTGCAAACCTGGCACGCGCTTTTCTAAATTTTCATTGTTAGGAAGTCCAGTTTAAATACTCTCGTTTTACCATGTGTTACTATAAAAGAAGCGTTTAGCCCTCCTTGGTATAGCTTCGATTTTCAAGCAATGCCTCGTAGCGTAAAGGAGGAACCAACCTCTAGTAAGGCATGTGTTTGTGCAACGCGCGCAAGTAAGTGAGATCGCGAGAGATTTTTTAAAAACCCTCGCACGGGGCAAACCCGTGGAGATACTCGCAATGCCGATAGCATCATCACAAGCCATATAAACTCATTTGCATGCTTTGTACTTGCAGAAAAATGAAACTTGTTTTTTTTTATTGATATGATATATAAGGAGATGTTGGCGCACAATTATGGCGCTGGCTGCTCCTTAGCCCTTGAGTGAAACTTGAACACGTATCTTAAAGTAAAACATACAAAGCAGTGCATGGAAAATAAATTTCTCAAGTTCGCCAAACCGATGTAGTTGTTGATGACTATAAGAGCCTAGCATAACCATGAATAAAGGAAAACGGGGTAGACCCATCCTCTCTGCCTTCCTCCTTTTTGCGCTATAGCCTTTTATTGTTCATGATAGACAACTAACCCAACAGTTTGATCCAAATCAGAATCAGTTTATCGATATTGATCATTAAAGAAAAATCAGAGGTGTTAATATGCAGACTATATTATTATAACATATTTTGATATAACATTGCTATCATGTTATGTTGAGAATGCCAGATTGCTTTGCGAAGTAGCCTTGACTGCAATGCAGTTTGATGAAGTAAACCTCGGCCGTTCTCTTGGCTCGGGGGGAGAATTTCGGGGAAAGACCCAGCGGCGGCAACGGAGAGGAGCGAGCGGGAACGGGAGCTCGTTAAGACGGTCCGGCGAGCGAAATTAGGTCGTTTCGCCAATTGACGAACTTGAAGCCGGGTGGGCGTTGGCACCCCGCGCCGATCACATGTCGGTAGCCGGCCGACATGTGATGGACGCGAGTCGATATGACAAGGGTAGAGGGCACGGAGAACTAAGGAGAGAAAGAAAGAGAAAACAGAAGGAATGGGAAGGGGATCACTAAGAAGCTGTCGCCACCTCCTTTATCGACTGGTGCGAATGAGGTTTCGCATTGGCGCCAAGAGACTGTCAGTAAGAGAAAAAAAATATCAACACGTGGTAGAGAAACAGGAGTTTGCGACCTCATATGTAAGTGCAACGTTTCGTTCAAATGTAAGACATGTTACATACTGGCGCAGGAAAATGCCCCGCCATTTCGTCGAAGCACTTTTTCCAGGCCGAATTCCTTTTCATCTTAGGTCTAGCGCTGTGTCCTTTTCCCAGCTGCGTTTCGACAAGATACGATCGCACTTTTATGCGCGACCATGGTGTTAGTTTTAGCGCTTGTCACTCATGACGAGTGGTGAAATTTATTTATTTTCTTTATAACCAACCTACATCGCCCCAGGGAGCATAACAGCAGGGAGGTTACAGTCTAAAAGAAACAAAGTGGTCACAGTCATAAAACGTCGTAGAAGACATCGTTGTCTTAAATGCTTTTTTTTTCTCGTAGTTCTCGACAGGTACAAAAGTTGGGTTCTTGCACTCGGACTCCTTCCTGTACTCTACAAGGTCCTTTTCTATGGATTTACAGAGGGCTATGTTCGTTTACTTACCTACCCGGGTGGTGGCGCCGTATAGCAGAAAGCGTCTCCTCGCTACTAATCGTCGTAAACTGCTTCCTTTACATATTAACGCCACCAATATATCCTGTTGCAAATGATGCATTTGATGGTGCCGATCTTCTGACGTCTTTTCAGGTCTGTTCTATCTTCTACCAGTCTACGCCTCCGACAGATGGGAACTTCCAGTACGCGAACCAGCCTTCCTGTTCTACGCCTGGATTTCACGTTCATCACCGGTTGTCCTAAAACGAAATACTTTTTGTGTCCTCATATAGTCACCGCATCGTATAACTGTAGGGAGGTCCCTTCACTTTCAGACTCTCACTGTTTTCTGTAAGTACTGGAACGCTGATTTCTGTAATTAAACGATTAACATTGGATGCGTGAAAATTTGACATTTATTTCCAGGTTTGGGTTTTTCTCTAGTCAGAAATCGGAAGAATGGGTTCTCTCTGTGTACGCTTTGGCTTTCACATGCTTCGTGGTGAGGCAACGACGTGAAAAATTGGTCTTCGTGCACCAATCAGTCTTGAATGCTACTATAAACTCTGCATCAAAACATCATTTGACAGTAATTGACCCCCTTGGTCCTCGCTTTGTGTACTAGTACCTTGCCTCGTGCAGAACTGATTCGGGCCAAATTCTCATATTGTTCAACTGATGTGTTGCCACTATTTGTTGGAAAGGAAGGAAAGTGTAAATTTAAGGAAACAGTTTTCTTTGTTAGACGCAATATTATTGAGAACTTATAGACAATAATGCCAAGAAATGTATTGGAGATGTTAGTATATAGTAACTGTTATGTAAATGTGAAGAAACAAAAGTGGAGTAAAAGATAACTTGCCACCAGCAGGATCTGAACCTGCGACCTTCGAGTGTCGCGTCCGATGCCCTATACAACTGAGCATTTTAAGGTACGACGTTTTCTTGTGTTTTCCTTTGTCTGGCCCCTGCCCGAAGAAAGCTATTCGCGGCTTCACTCTCAAGCGCAAGATTGTTTAGTGTTAACGCATAGAATATAGTTGTACCACACATGTGCTACTACTCAGCCCTAAATAAAATGCCAGCGTGATTCCTTAAGGCTATGTAAATTTGTTACTGGGGTACCTTGGGGATTACGTCACGCCGTTTTTGTTCTTGCTGTTCTTGTTTACTGACTGTATATTATTGCTCTATGCCCACTCGCTTGGTTGCATTATTGTGCGTCTACAAAGCTGTCACGATAAGTTTTTCTCGCAAACATTTTTGACTGGTGCAATGTGTTGTCGTTGACGCCTTGAATGTTCTCAGCCTTGATTGATGAGCTTATTCTTTTCATAAACACTATTGTCTTGCTGTCCTTGTTATTTTGTCGTGTATAGTGAACCCATGCAGTTGCCCTAATTCAGAAAAAAAAACATTCACTGCGAATAATAGATTATGATCGCAGCAGTGAGTAGTGTTCTTGTAATATTTTACTAAAATCCTGCAGAAGCAAACGGGGTACTAATGCCTCATAAAGAGTTGGTGATGTTCCCTACGTTGAGTGTCATGTTGTCATGTTCTACATTTTTCAGCAGTGAAGCTGTTGAAACTAGTGGTCAGTTGTGCAGCCCACGAGAAAACAATCATCATCATCATCATCATCATCATCATCATTACCACTGCCATCATCATCATAAGTATATATGCCACAGAATTCCGGCAAACTTGCCACTGGTCCACAAAAAACGAAGGGAACCGTGAGCCCACCAGATCCTGAAGACGGGGTGATACAAAGGAACAAGAATTCAAGAAGAAGCCGTTACACGCAGACAAACGCTGGAATGGTGCTTTATCGGAAGCTACATTCCTGCACGACTTGTCACGCATGCGCGTCGCCGACACTCTGCACAAGTGACACTTCAAACTTAATTTTTTTTCGCTATAAGTAGCCATGCCATACAAGGGCGTATCGCTGACACAATTGTTTTCGTGACTGAAAATGCGAAAATATTCTTAAGTCTCCCGCCCGTATCTTGTCTTTGCCCAAAAAGGCCATGTGATCGATTCACTCGATTCACGAGATTTTCATTCCATGCAACTGTGTCAACGGACAGTAAAATTGTCTATGCGCACATTCTTCGCGAATGGATTCTTTTTTTTTGCACGCGTTTCCTTATATTCGCTGCTAACTAGTTTTCAAGATTGTGCTGCGCCAACTGGCCCAACATCTAGCACTTATGCATCCTAGCCCAACAAATAGCTGCAAAGTGACGATGGCTTGCCGAATGCCCCGAGTACGCATACAACCAGAGAACACCAGAGATTGGGAAAGGCAATGGCGGCTGCCAGAATACACTGAAGCTATGGAAGGCCTGCGCTAAAGACGACGTGCCCGTAGACCTATGAGAGGGGCTAACACTTGATTTCAGCGCTAGTTTAAGCCTCTAAAGTCGGAGCATCCGCGTCGTGTCTGTGACTACTTGTTGTTTAACTGGAACATCTCTACGATGAAAATCATAGTATAAACAAGCTAGCATCATCTAGGTAAAGCCTAGCAACTGCGTAGAAGAAAACTACTACCTGCATCACCTTGCCAAGGCCTTGAAACTATGTAGAAGCCACCAGATTATATACTATATAGGTCTTCAGAATCGACCTTCAGAATCGACCTACTAACAGGTCTTCAGAATCGACCTGTTTCGCTGTTTGTCGCCTTGCGCGGCTCAGTGCAGGTTTAGCCGATGTTTTTAGGAGACATAGGCGATCTCTCATTACTGACACAATCAACTTCAAGACTGTCGTTAATGACGCCTCTTTGTGGCATGTTTATGTTTGCTTTCAGAAAGTGTAATTTTTGCTTCACCGGTCAAAGGAGAGTGAGTTTGATAGCGTGGAATGATAATAAATTGACCGAATGGGGTTAATTAACGCGGTTAAATCTTTAGAACTGATAAACGGTGCGTTAAATATCTTAGCTAACGCTGCAACGAAGGACATGGAATAACAGAAAGCTCAGCTAGAGATGTGCATTCACTACTCAACAAGGTAGGCGCGCCAACTTGGGCACCAGAATGAGTCAGTACCCCACGAACGCCGGATTTTGCGGTTTCCTGGCTTGTCTTTCTTGGAGATTTTCCACGCAAAAACTTTGGTCTGTCTGGCTGTCTGTCTGTCTGTCTGTCTGTCTGTCTGTACATTTGTCTGTTTGTCCATCGTTACCACGAACAGGGTACTCGATACAGCACCAACCGATTCCCCAAACGGCCGACTCCATCCGCAGCGCCCACCAATGTTGCTCAAGAATCAGCGTTCATACGTGTGCGATTGTCAATTAAAAAGCATTTATTGCGCATATCTGACGCACCATAACAGCATATCAGTATTCTGCATATTCGTCTTTTACTAGAAAATGACCGTAGCACTTATCACGCTGCGCTGACCATGCAACGCTTGCACGGAAAGGGGGGTGTTACGAACGCTTTGCTAAGACAAGATGGTGGTGGCACCTACCCGTCGCCTTGCATTCTACGCCTTATCACCTCCGAGACCGGCGCGCATGCCCGTCTCAGGGTCACGTGCTTTGTTTTCCAAAAAGAACTGCCAGATGAGAAAGATAGATTTGCAACGCCCCATTTTACAGAATGGACTGACATACACCACATACGCGGCTCGTGTCATCGCCGCCCCCTTTCCCCACTCCCCTTCCCGCATGCGAGAACAAACCACTGTACAGTGTGTGTGTGTGTGTGTGTGTGTGTGTGTGTGTGTGTGTGTGGAACAAATAGAGCAAAATTCTTGACGTTTAGACGATGCTCGGTGCCTGGAAAATAAAAACTTTCTCCTTACGCATCCATGCATCTACCATGAGCACTGGCCCGTCGAACACGAGGGTGAAGGGACGAAGAAACGTCATTTGCACTCCCAGGTTCTATTATCCCTGCCATTGAATTATTTATACTTCTGAAGAATGAATTCCGAAATAGAACATGAGCATTATTGCAATCGCAATTTCGCATAAAGGGCACGCGTGTAGTGGTTACGAAATCTCGGCATGCCAATGCCGTTTCTGCGGAGCCCGAACGAAACGAGTGCTGCCCCCTGGAAACGGCACGTGAAGGAGCCCAGAGGCGCGCTTCATGTCGTCTGAATTGACCGCGCAGTACAAACGTGGCACGATGCAGTGTCAAGAATCGGATTTGGGCTTTTTGTCTGCTCTGATTCGCTGTCACACCACGGTACCCTTGTTCTAGTTAACCTCTCCCGATACTGTGAAAGTTTTTACGATGTACCGTTCACCAGAAGCTTTCTTTTTCAAGTTAGCCTTATTATTTGGTAATTGCCTTCTAGGTATGCCAATGTTTTTTAAGATTGCGGTTTAAGTGTTGGACACTGTTTGATGTAGTGTAGGGACGTTGTATTGACTTTACTATGTCCTCCATAAGAGTTAACAAAACAGTGCGATATCAAAAACTAAATCGTTCATTATCTCGATGACGGAGTTCTCGATAAGTAAACATGTATATAATTGGCGCATACTACAGATTATTTGTATTCAAAGAAAAAAATTTAGAAGGAATAGTATATTCAAATTTACTCTGCTGTTAGGTGAACATGTACCTGAAATACGCTTGAGAAACACACTTTCACTTTTGAGGGTGCTGCTGTGTGTGCCAATAATTTTAAATATTAGTCGTTCAGTAGCTGCTTATAACCACTTCAGGGGTGTAATATGAAGTATTTTAGAGGCGAAGCTCCTTATGGTGTGGGTCTGTCCTTCCTCCTTACGTAACCACCGGTGGCACATACCCGCTCTAGAGCGGGTATGTAGAGCGGGTGTGGACGCGCGGACGGACACATGAACGGATGGACAGACAGACTAGCAGACGTATGAATGGTCGCGCGGAGCGGGTGTGTGCCTCAGAGGTTGCGAGATGTGAGATGGCGGTACTTTGAGTGTTCACTAGATGAACGCAAGGACGGATCAACAGACAGACTGGAAGACGGACGGACAGACAGATGGATGGACGCATGGACAGATGGATGCATGAACGGACGGACAGACGAATGGACGGACTTACAGACGGACATAGCGATAGACGGACTTACAGACGGACGCGTGGACAGACGGACGGATGCATGGATGGACGCATGGATGGTCGCGTGGACGGACGGAAGCACGGATGGGCTGACGGACGCTTAGCCCCACTCATCATCATTCACTCCATCGATATGCCGTGATTTTTGTTTTCGGATTAGGTGCTGGGTCGGTGGGGAAGGGTGTACATTTTCTATCTGAATTGAAGGCCAGGCAGGCAAATGGTCATATTGCCCTATGTTTGCCGTTACGCAAACATTTCTGGGGGGGGGGACGCCAGGAAATCACCTGAAGCTCATACTGTGCTGTTAATAGCTGCCTTTACTTATTTCACTCATTTTAATTTTTTTACTCACTTAATGGACTACAACGAAAGAGAAAAGATAGGGGGGGGGGAGCACGCGAATATTGGAAGCGTTCCAGTTATAAATGACGGGGCATTGGGTTCAGTCTTCTCTGCGACTAGCCAACAATTACGAAGACAAGTAGTTTTCGAATAGCTCGAGAAAATTACCGATGGCTGAATGTGCGCAACGAAACTTGAAATCGAAGCGAAAGCGCAGTATGTTACAGGCCCATGGCATACGACATGAGAAAATCCGCAGCGTAGAGTGCTTCGGCACAAAAAGGCAGCTTTTATCGGCACAACAACAATTAGGTATCATGCGCCCCTCTCAAAAAGTTACCACTTTGTCAAGAAATCGACAAAGGCCGAAATTTCTCGTTAGTTTCTAATGCTCCACCTGTTCTTGTCAGACAACACTTCGTATAGCTCTATATACTGTTGCGTCGGCGAAATCGTTGAAGCCTGATTGCTGCATGAGGTCAGTGCGTATAGAAAAAGTGGGTAACGATTTAGAGTACTAGGTACTCTACCATGGGAGAGCTTAAAGCCGTCCCAAACGTAGATCCAACGAAAAAATAGAGGTTGATGGTCGGTTCACAACTGTGTACGTTATAGAACCTCGGAAGGTCAAAATTTTCTAGAACCCTCCACTACGGCGTATTTCACAGCCTGAGTCTTTATGGGGCGTTTAAACCCCAGCAACTGATGAACCAACCACATAGTGACGCAAGCATAAGAACTCAGCTGTAATACGACAGTTTATTACAGTATTATGACAATTATTAGGTATGCTACATCACCATAATTATATATTGTTAACAGTTATATAGCAGTATTATAACACGAGAACTCTTCATTATCAAAAACAACGCGACAACCCGGTTAAGTTCAATATATACTGCGACCGCCGATGGCGATGTGAATGACACATCTCACCTATTTTCCTTTTTTTTTCTTGCTTCCTTTAGGTCAGGGCAAATGAGTTAACGATTTAGACTGAGGTAGCCCACTGCTGACTCAGAATTTTTGTGACTTGCGCTTGTACGCAGTGGTTTTTGATAATTTATTTTATATCTCCCTATTTCTATCCTCTTTCCGACCCTTTTCCCCACCCCCGTACAGGGTAGCAAACCAGTTCGTCTAAGTTAACCTCCCTGTCTCTTCCTTTTATTTATTTCTCTCTCTCTTGGGACTTGTGGTGAGTGTAGCGCCTTTAACCATTCACCTTCACTCGAGCGACGCGAATCGACATCGTATACGTATTATGGGAGCTTGCGTTACTTGTACACCTGGTCGGTCCGGAAGCTGTCGAAACCTTACTGCGCCTCCCCGCCCCTCAACCTCCGCCTATCCCATATGCATGTTGATAAAGAAAATAGAGAGGAAAAGATGGAGAGAAAGGAAGAGAAAAGAATTACAAATAGAGGTATGAAAGAAGCAGAGAGTGAAAGCAAAACTAAAGGGCGAGACAAAGTGGTGCAGACGTTCCTAACTGGATCACGCCAAGTTCGGTGAGAACAGAGGTCTGACGGATGTCTATGAAATTATGAGACGAAGACGATGCCCAAGCGCGGAGGTGAAGGCAGCACCCCACCCCTGTTGTCTGCATGATGACCGGGCTCAAGGACTCAGCAAAGAAGCAGAAGAGGCACGGTGTTTCATCCAGAAGACCGCTGTCGGAAACCGTCAATTACAACCGAACATCTTCCGAGAGGGCTGCTTCTCTAAGCGCATTGTTCTTGCCCAGGGCTGCGCTGCGGTCCTCTTTTTTGATCCTTATAGCATGGAATTCTATCGCAGTCCGGCGCGCATTCCGTGTGGTGCGCGCTGTACCTTCCCTCCCGTTCTCTCAACCACCACGCGATAGCACGAATAACTTGCGTTCTCCTACAGTGGTATTGAGGATGGCCTAGATGTCGTAATATTGGTTTCCTGTATACATTTGCGCCAGGCATCCACTGGTTTCTTCGGTAGTCTCGTATATGTTACTCTGGTATAGTATGCACACGAGCCCTGACTTGTTTGTCAGCGCTCTTGTGTTAGTCCTTTCCATTGTCCTGGTGTGTTAGCGCTCTATTATCAGTCAAGTATAATCCAACTCGCCCAGATCCCTACACTACCATAGATAGATAGATAGATAGATAGATAGATAGATAGATAGATAGATAGATAGATAGATGGATAGATGGATAGAGAGATAGATAGATAGATAGATAGATAGATAGATAGATAGATAGGTAGATACTCCAAAACCGTCGGAAGTGTTTCTCGCGGCACTCTTATCAAGCTACACCAGATAAACGTAAACGATGATGGTTTCTGCGTTGTTCAGCAACTACCATTAAATCTCAGGTTTCAAGAGCTCGACTAAAGTTCATCTGGCTAGGTAACATGATGATGAAGAAATTTTTACGCTAAGCAAATCAAAGTGAAAATCACATGAGAGACCTATACAGACTTATGCAGATTTTTCGATCACATATGAAAGAAGCCGTACCGGTGATCAAATTACTCCTACGGGTCCCAAAACATACCTCGTGTGATTTTCATCTTGACTTGATGAGTTACCGTTGTTTCTTCATCGCCTCCTACATATTGGGTCAACGCTGTTGGGAGCCTTATAAAAGGCGTCCCTAAGCTAATTTGTGTATTCATAGGCCTCTGCGCACTTGTCATGCACTCTTTTTTGGTTACATGCCTCGTAGTTCTTATAGAATCTCGCAGCTTCACACTTTTTAAAACTTTTCAGTGCGTATACCGAATCCCAGTAACTGTATTTTATGAAAGAAGACCATGTTGAGAAACGGACCGATCCCGCCGCTTCCACCACTGTTGCGAACGACGGGCCGATCCCACCGAAGCCACCACTGTTGCGTAGCTTATGTTTATCAGCTCGCGACTGCTTCTGCGCAGAGCCGATAAGACGAGCGGACGAGACGACGGTGAGTTAAACAAGGTTTATGTACAGCATATATACAGAGGCGTTACAATTTCGGCACTGGGGCCGACAGAGACTCGAAGAGCCGAACTCTCCTCTCTAACACATAGGTCAGCCTTTCGCCTAAGACCGCTGACTCACACACATGTCGGCCCTCCGACATGGGGACTCCTCTCTCTAGGACTGCCGATCGCGACGCGCCGCAGGGCTTCTTTTATTTACACCGGGTCCAACCAAAATGTCCAATCAGAAGCGCCGCTTTGTCGTCAGGGCAGACTCCTCCAATGGCGCGCCGCGCCAAGCGTCAGACCACCAGGCACGCGGCCGCCGGCTCGCTGTCACGTGCGCCGCTGACTCACTGCACCTGGGCCAGAGGGCGCCGCGCGTGTTCACGCCGTTGAGATGTTCGCGTCGGGCGGGTTGCGGCTGGCCTTGACCCAGATTGCCTTTTTCCGAGGCACGGACGTTTGACGAGGACTCGCTGGCATAACAGCACCCCCGCCGCCAGACAATGCACCGGAAAGACGAGCTGCTTCCACGGGGCTCGGATGTCAGGTGCGCTCGTCCGCCAAGTCCCTCCAGGTTCGCCTCCAGGGCCATGGGGAGAATACAGCTCCAGACTGTTCCGGGAATACAGCCCATTCTTGACGACGGATCCCAGCTCCACTGGCTTGTCGCCACAACTTGTCGACCAGCTTCACTCGTCTCTTCTGACCATCTTCGGTTTCAGCACTTGTCGATGGTTCTGCAACTTGCTAAGAACGGTTCGACAACAGACAACACACGACACAAGCAAGTGCCCTCGGTCACCCGACAGAACACCAGACAAAGTATAGTACAACATATACCTATCTACGTGTCTATCGGAATTTTGTTCCCTCTACATCAAGAGGCACATGTGGGACACAAGACTCTTAAAGTAAGAACTTGAATTTTTCACAATTACAACAACGCAACGAATTAGAATACCACAAAGTTGGCCCCTTGAGAGCACTCTGAACGAGAGCGCTCGGCCCAGGTCGTGATGAGGTCAAAATTTTGCCCCGAATCGCCAACGAGAAACCGAAAGGTTGAGAAGTTACTAGCTGGAACTCACTGCTCAATGCACCTGCCTTAGCGTTTACCTTTCCTTTATTTTTTTTTTTTTTTGATAGCGAACGTCAAAGTTGCGCTGTGGAGCAACATGCTCCACTTCAGTAACCGGCCACTTTTAGGCGACGATACCTATGCGGCACCAAGAGCGGCTCACACTTTCGACGTTGCACAAGGGAACAACGATACGGCTTGCTACTGATTGACTCCTCACCGCTTAGCTTGATATCGTGTTCGATCACCGTCGTTTCTCCGGGACGGTCCGACAACACATACCCAAACTCGGAAACAATCTTTCTCAGGTCCTCTTTCCGGACTTCACTTAATATAGGCTCTAGGTTTATCTGCTCCCGGATTACTTTCGATCCCCCTTCGATTACCTCACTCGAACTCAAAATTTCTGCTTCCTCTTCCTCTGAAGCACTTAAAAGTAAATTTACGACTGCTTTCAAGTTACTGTGATAAATTTTGTTCGGCCCGCCTTCCTAATTTCTCTTCACAATTGGCATCGGAAAGCTTCGATACTACTTTTGCGGGCCCTTCCCAATCAACCTCAAGCTTGTTCCTTTTGAACGGCTGCAGCAGCATTACCTGATTATCAACTTCAAAAGCACGCTTCTTCACCGATTTCTCGCAGTGCTCCTTCGTCAGCACTTGTGCCGCGTTTTTGTGGCTTTTCACTAGCGCTTCAATCGAGAGGTCCTCACGCTGCTCTCGAATGAGCGTCTCTCGATCAACTCTCGGCAGCTCGCTCCAACTTTCCGCTACAGGCGAGAGCGTTGCAACCCTCTCGCTCTGACTCAATGGCGCCACGTCGTCTCCCCCTACCGCGCCGGCCGTGCCGACCGCTTTCGCGACGGGCCGCTCGCGTGACTGCTCACATGACTCATGCGGAAAATTTCCTTTCTGGGGTTCCGTCGACCCGCCGACAAGGTCACTTGAGAGTTCACTGCATTGAACCAGATCAGGCTTCCGCGTTTGCGATCGCGTGAGGGCCATGCACGCTAAGTTGGGGAAGAACGATTTGCCCTGCTCTTTGAGAAGCTGCTCCGAGTTGTTGGAGAAAAGATAAGGAAAACGATCATTTAGCGCGGCAGACACAGCCGCTTCAGTGCAAAGCTTACCGAACGGGCCTTCAATGACAACCGTGGCGATTGGTAAGCGAACACTCTGCTCCTCGGCGACTTGCCTGATCCACGCGCATTCTCCTGTGAAATCATCCGGAGACACCAATGAAGGATGGACAACATCCATGGTTGCCGCTGAGTCTCTAAGCGCTCGGCACGTTTTCTTATTTACTTTAATTTCTTGGAGATACGGCTCCAACAACCGCATGTTTTTTCCTGATTCTCGGATTGTTGCGAAGGCAAATTTTTCCTGACAGTTTCTCGCGATGTGTCCTTCCTTTTTGCAGTTGTAGCAAATTACCGGCTTCCGTTTGTTTTCCGATTCAAATGCCTGTGTGGTAGAAACCTCACTCGATTTCTCCGCTTCTGTTTGCCCTTCCCCTACACTGTCCTTCGTAAGAGACGGTTCCTTCTTGAAATTACGGTGCGGAGCGGATTTCCGTTGATCAGGTTTCCTTGAAAAGCCCTCTTTCCTTTCATCCTTTTCAACGCGCACTGCCCTGATATGCAACTTTCGGCGAGCATAATACTCCTCAGCTAACTCAGCTGCCTTATTTAACTGTACTTCCCCAAGTCTGTCCTGCAGCCAAAGTCTGACATCCTCCTCGATGCAGCGGTAGAATTGCTCCAATGCAACGCATTCCACCACTTTATCGCGGTCGTTATAAACACCTTCGCCCTTGAGCCATTCAATCAAATCGGCTTTAAGACGAAACGCGAAGTCAACGTGTGACTCATTCCCCTTTTTAGCATACCGAAACCTTTGCCTGAAAGCCTCGGGTGACAACTTATAACGTCTCAAGAGCACTTCCTTAACCTCGTCATAGCTCTCAAACGCTTCCCTCGATAAGCAAGTTATCGCGTCGGACACTTCGCCGGGAAGAAGAGCTAGCAGGTTCCGCGCCCAAAGAGACTGCTCCAAAGCATTTCGCTCACAGACGTGTTCAAACTTGACGAGATACTTCGCCATGTCCTCGCCTACTACGAACGGTGGCAGTTGGTCCCGAATTCTAAAACCGCTGACCTGAACTGTTGGAGAAGCTAGCTAGGCGCCTGCGAACACTGTAGGATTGCCAATTCTAGTCGTTTCAACTCTAGGCGCTCTTGTCTCTCGGCCTCCTCGCGACGTTCGCGCCTTTCAGCCTCCTCACGTTCGCGAGCTTCACGCCTTTCAGCCTCCTCGCGAGCTTCACGCCTTTCAGCCTCCTCGCGAGCTTCACGCCTTTCAGCCTCCTCACGTTCGCGAGCTTCTCGCCTTTCAGCCTCCTCACGTTCGCGAGCTTCTATTTCCCGCCTTTCAGCCTCCTCACGGCGTGCTTTAATATCCACCCAGGCCTCATCGACTTCCTCAGCCGACACTCCCTCATCCTTCATGATCTCAAGGATCGCTTGCTTTCGTTTCGCACGGCCTAAAGTAATGCCGAGTTCCTCACAAATTTCGATGAGTTCCTTCACTTTAAGGTTCTCCATCGTTCACACTAGCCTCTTGCTGTTTGCCCCTGTTAACAATTTACTTGCCGTACCCACTATAAGCCTACTAGCAAGACGCGCAAGCAATTTTTCACACTCCCGTGTTTACCCCCTCCGCATTAACTTTGGTTTCAAAGCACTTCGACTTTGCTTGAAACGATCAAAGCTCACTATAATGCTTCACACAGCCCTTCTCTAAACTACTACAACCTGAGCTAGAGTAGTCTGGTGAACTGAGGGGAAAACATCAGGCACTCACCGCATCGATGTCGCTGACGCCCGGCCGATCCCGCAGCTGCCAACCACTGTTGAGAACGACGGGCCGATCCCGCCGAAGCCACCACTGTTGAGAAACGGACCGATCCCACCGCTGCCACCACTGTTGTGAAGCCACCTCCGAAATCCCACCGCTGCCACCACTGTTGAGAAACGGACCGATCCCGCCGCTTCCACCACTGTTGCGAACGACGGGCCGATCCCACCGAAGCCACCACTGTTGCGTAGCTTATGTTTATCAGCTCGCGACTGCTTCTGCGCAGAGCCGATAAGACGAGCGGACGAGACGACGGTGAGTTAAACAAGGTTTATGTACAGCATATATACAGAGGCGTTACAATTTCGGCACTGGGGCCGACAGAGACTCGAAGAGCCGAACTCTCCTCTCTAACACATAGGTCAGCCTTTCGCCTAAGACCGCTGACTCACACACATGTCGGCCCTCCGACATGGGGACTCCTCTCTCTAGGACTGCCGATCGCGACGCGCCGCAGGGCTTCTTTTATTTACACCGGGTCCAACCAAAATGTCCAATCAGAAGCGCCGCTTTGTCGTCAGGGCAGACTCCTCCAATGGCGCGCCGCGCCAAGCGTCAGACCACCAGGCACGCGGCCGCCGGCTCGCTGTCACGTGCGCCGCTGACTCACTGCACCTGGGCCAGAGGGCGCCGCGCGTGTTCACGCCGTTGAGATGTTCGCGTCGGGCGGGTTGCGGCTGGCCTTGACCCAGATTGCCCTTTTCCGAGGCACGGACGTTTGACGAGGACTCGCTGGCATAACAACCAACAAAGATTGTTATTCACTATAAAATAAACTCACATTTGCGCCGCATGACATTACCAAGCTTAACTAAGCTAGACATAAAACATTTTCTACTATGTCAAAATGGTCAGAAATGTATTTGCTATAAGCTGTATTTTATATCTCCTGTGTTTTGCTGCGTGGCAACCTCCACGCAAACATTTCCCGCTGTTTTCTATTAGGCCTCCTGGCCATATACATAGTAAGCGCTAAGTGGGTGTGCAGTCACACTAAGTTCGCTTTGCAGATATCCTAGAAATGTAACGTGCCCGGCCATCTATCCAAATAAGGGACACGTCCAGCATACTTTGCCAGAAAAGCACAAGGTCATGCCCATCGGCTCGCCTAGCTACCGTAACGAAGTTAACTAGAGGCGGACCGTGGTCGGAAGCCTAGATGGTCACGACCGGCATGCCTTCCAATGGCGGGGGCCTCCTCAGCTCATCTAACAGCCCAAAGAGCGGGCCAGATAATTCGAGCCCATAGGTATCACGTTACCTTCGAGGCCGCAGAGCAACAGGCGGCCTCTCCATTGCCTGCTCCCTTTGTTCTACAGCCGTCCTTTCTCATTGGCATTGCGGCTGGCGCTTGAGGTGAGAGGGGCCATGTATGTGCTTGTGCGTGCGTGTAGATTGTGATCTCACACCTGTGCTCTTCCGCCCGCCCTCCCCACCGGCGGCTGCCTCTTCTTAGCTGCCAATAAAAGAAAGCAGCAATAAAGAAGCGAGACGCCGGTGACCGCAAGCACCCGGAAGTTTGTCCAGTCAGTGGTGTGCCATTATCATCAGTCATCGAACCTGTCGCTTGTCAGAACTGACCGCACCGATAAACATGGTATGAGCCGAAGGCACGATGCTTGCTGCTTTGCTTTCGAACGCTGTACGCCTTCGTTCCGCGCTCGTGCCGAGCGCAGTCTTCTTACCAGGAAGGGAACTGGAACTGATCTCCTGCGCGTGCAGAAGGAACGGAACTGGAGCTCATTTCTAACAACGAGGCATTTCATCGAACTCGGGGCACAAACATTGGTGGACTTGATTTGAGGGGCGAAGTAAATGGATGCAACGAAGGCACACGGACGATCTCCTAAAATACCGCCAAGTGCTTGCTTGCGTGGCGACGCAAAACTACTATGAGTCGGGGGCACGAGTCATACACGAATACGGGCACGAGCTGGGCTAAACGTTTACGAGCTGGACTTCAACGTACGAGTGACTCTTTCGCGCGTGCGACTGACTTGCTGTTGCGAGAGGTCGTTTCTATCCCTCTTTACGGGGGAGTGCAATATAAAAAACACACAAACACGGAGTCTTGAGCTTTTTTTGCCGTAGACCCCGTGGGAAATCTCACTTTTTTTGTCATCGTTGGTAGAACACATTCATATGGTTCAGTTCAGTTCACAGTGGACAAGCATGGGTGCGTGGCCTTGTGGCCGAGTCACTTGCTTTCAGACCGGGAAGTCCTGTGTTCAAACTCTAGTCCAGGGAATGAAATTTATCTAGTTTTAAAGAATATTTCTTTGGTGCGTGCTAGCTGCGGATGGAGAGGGTTTTCGGAACACCACAGTCACCAGCTTCAAAGGGCAATCATTACAAGCTTTGCTTGAATACCCGCGATGAATATCCTTTGGGGGTTGCTTTAAATGACACGTAAGCGCCGAGTTTTATTTCAGGTTGACTACTTTCACAGAATGTTGTTTGCAGGTTGCTACACTATGCCATCATTCATATTTATAGAATTCGTCAGCGTCTGGAGAGACCAACAAAAGGCCCGTCCCGCAATCGTCGAAACGTGGATTGAGCCTTAACGTACGCGGAGCCAAACTTTTCCTGACGCTTTCAATGATCCATGTCGGCCTTACATGTACGTTCTCCTAAAGATGGCTTTTATCCAGCCACCATCGAATAGAACAAGAAAGCCGTCTAACAAAGTTTTTTTTGCATTGTTTTGTGTATCACCGCCAGCGCTGCAACGGATTCATGTGGTCCAGATCTATCTGCGGTCAACAAGCTGTGATGTTTAGCGCAGTCGGTAACACCATGTCCACTAAATAAAATTTAGTGGTTGAAGTATAGGACAATCGCCTTCCGAGTGGAAGGTCCTTGGTTCAAAACCCAGCACCACCACGGAGGACTGTTTCTATTTTTCATTCTTTCTGAAAAGTTTTTGGGGTCTGGTATGTCCTAGGCTTTACGTGTGACACTATACTGGAGATTAATGAGAAATAATATCGTGTCTAAAAAAACCGGATTGTTGAATTTAAACTTGTTTCCATTAGAGATTGCGTGTCAGGTGACGAAGCTTCCATGCAGCATCTGGTTTCGAAAACGCAATTGGGATGGCGTGCGCTTCGCTGAACTTTTCAGTGGAAATCCTACCCTATGTGGACTTTATCGACGTTACGGCCGGAATACCGCAGTGAGTCGGTATCAATAGGAATGTGATAAAGTGATCTGTGCTAATGGCCAAGTGGTGCACTGTATCGAATGAAATTGGGAGACATCCTTAACTACAGCAGAACTTCATGACATCAGAGAAGCTCTCATCTATATCCTGCGTCAAACGTCGAACCAATGGGTGATTTTCACCGACTCTAGGGGAGCACTACACATAATGCTTAACCTATTAAAGAAAACAATATACTTTAACGGTAAAACAGTGTGCTTGCTTGTCACTATGACAAGAATACATCAAGAAAAATTCTCCGTAGACATTGCTGCTCACACACTGAATACAACTTAAAGAAATTGTCATCAATATATCTGAATGGATAGACATGTGAACGGTTCTCCTTTGGGTGGACGTAGTATCATTGCTGCTTGTCAATTCTTTATTTAATGTGTCAGCTGAAGCTACATAGCATAACCTTGGGAACGTGTGTAAATATTACTCAAGGTCATTAAAAAGCCGTGAGATGAACCCCTTCGTTTGACGTTACTCTGACGTCACAGAACCTCTCATATCAAAATGTACTGCCTGATAAAACACTTGCTTTTGGTCGTAGCTACCGAACCTTATTTAACAACTTCTTCACAAAAATTTAGAGTGTAGTGTTTATAAAAAGCATTCTACGTACAAGCATAAACTAAACAACTGTTGCGTGCTTTTTTTTTCTTTTAATAAGAACGCTTTAATGTTACAGTGTTCACCTACTCAAACGTGACACCATTTTTGAAGTGCAACTACTTCCACGGGTAACTAACTGCTCGGGACATCCGCGTCATGTCACTGGAAATCTGGCCACTGAATGCAAAGTTGTCCTTGGTGGAATCGTTAGAGCCAAACTACATCAATATGGCACGAACTGTATAAGCTTGAAATGAAGCCGCGTGCACTACTTATCCTCAAATTTTTATGTTTCAATCGAGAATATTTATATGGCCTGCCAAATGTTTAATCTGCTAATGCTTCCGAAAATCTGAGTGCTTTAATCTGAGTGCTTCCAAAAAGCGCGTTCAAAGTTAACCTGTATGAATCTTTTTTTCAGAGCATCTAAGTACAATGGTATGCGAGTAACATGTGCAAAGTTTGTGGTGCCTTCGCTTATATTCTAAAAAAAAACGAGAAGAGGGGGCAGTTGCTGAACGAATAATCCACCTAGCCCGACATAAAACGCAACGTTTTTGAGCAAGAACAAGACAAAGCACCGGATACCAGTGCGGAAGTACGTGGCGTCCTTGCCATGCCGGGCGCGGAAACAAAGCGAATCAACGGGTACGGACGGGCACGGTGCTTCCTTAAAAAGATTACTAGCTGGGCACGCTAGTGTTTACGCACGCTGCAATAATGAGCGTCCAGCCAATAGGAGATAAAAAGGCAGCTCACGTGTTTACTTAAAATTATCTTTTCGAGCAGGGCTTTGTGACGTTGATAATGAACATTTTTCCCAATAAATGTCATGGTTTTGTGAGCAAAATTGGGGTCATGAACTAGAGAAGCTGTTCGAAAGAGAGCTTTTTTTTTTGTCGCAGTCCTTCTTACAGTACAACAGGGTGAAAACTAACTCGATTTGATTCGATTTGAAACTGATATTGGGACTGAGAGATGCGGCGCAATGTGAGTTATGTCTTGTGTATTTACCTTGACTAGCTGAGTTCTTCAGCTTTTATTCATTTACTTACTGTATATTCATACAATTGTTTGTCTCTTCTTTTGTTTTTTTGTTTATTTTGCAACCGAGCGGGCGTTCTTTCACCTCAAGCCGTAACATTGACCCGCACGCCATGGTCTTGAATAAAACACGCGCCCTTTTACCTAACAAGGCAATGCAATGAGCGCTAATCTTCAAGGGTGGATGACGAGCCGTTTATCAATAACATATATGAACATGGCTTGTTGCAGCATGCAACACTGAAAAGGTGACGGGCACACTTGTCGACGTATGAGCTGCTTGCCTGCGTGCGTTTCCATAACGATGAGTGCTGTGAAATTTAGTGATATGAAGTCCACCAAATATTATCACAGAATCGTCTGAAGACAAAAGCATGAATTATAGACAAATACGTGTCAGTTAATTATGACACTGTTGGTATAGCCGCGTGATCGTAGCGCTTGTTCTGGTAACGCGGACAGAAAGGCACGTGAAGGTGACGCCACGAAATTCGCGCCCGCAAGCAACGACGCCCTAGCGGGGGTCTGATCATGTGGCCTGTTGCCATGGACACTATACTGTGCATCATAACACAAACGCGCACCTACGGCACGCTCGATGCGCGGTCTGGACGGACACTACGAGCTCATTTCTACCACCCAAGTGGCCACCTGGTGTGTAGGCCGGCATGGTTTTACCGTAAACGCTAACAAGCTTGACCACCTGGGAGAGTTGAAATTAATTGCGAAATAAGTTGATAACGTTCACTCAGACCTTGCTGCTAAAAATGACGGTGAGATAGTACGTGACCTTGTCGGTTCATCCGTCACTGGGACAAATTCTTAGTGTCATGCCAAGACTCAGGTTAGTGCTTTACTTTATTTATTGGCTGTGAGTGCTTCTGCGTGAAACGGTTTCTTTTGTTACATTAGCTATCAGAAATGCACTTGATGTTCTTGGCTGTGTCTGTTTGCAATTTTGAAACGAATTTCAGCTATGTTAAAGTGAAACCCACTTTGTTTAATGCCATGTCGGTGATATTTGATTGTAGAAGATTATTCGAGTGGAATGGTAATATTCCTAATTACAAAATTAGCCGAAGCAGTTCACATTCTAGTTTAAAATTTTCTCGTAGTAGTATTCTGCTCTTCTAGTGTATATAGAAACTAGACTTTTCTTCTAATTTGACTTTTCAGTTAATCGTACGCAAAAGGGCCGTCGTAAGTTTCCAGTACGTCCTCCTATAGGACTACACATGATAGCAGCCTGGGAACCTTTGACGGCTAGGAAAACAGAGATTGGGACAAGTTTTTTGGTACTCATCTTGAAAACAGCGCCACAACATGAGAACAAAAAGGAAGAAACAATGGGACAGGCGATCGACTGTTGTTTTCTTCTTCGTCCTCGTGTTGTTGCACGGTTTTCAAGATGAACTTTTGACAACCAGTATGCCTTTAAGCCGTGTTGTGGCAACCTCGTGCAGTAGAAAACTTTAATTTTGCTCAACCTGAAGTCCTATATGGTCCCGATTCACCAATGTCTCTCTTTAGTAATGTTAGAAACCGTGTCGACGATATGCATCCTACGACACTGCAATGTAATGAGCATCGGATGCATGGTATTGACTTAATAGGCATTCCAGAAGCATTTGACCAAGTTTAGACAATGTTAAGAAGACAACGTTTTGCTCTTTGTGTACAAACACAGCCCAGGGGCCGACGACATCACGCACTCGGTGTTAGTGGAGGGAGACGGCGTGGGTGACGAGCAGCGGTACATAGGCAGCAGCGGGCGACCACGGATGACCGCTGGCCGGCGCCGTGCCTTTGACGGCGCGGTGGGCATTGCGGTTTTTTCCCGGGAAGCGCATTCAGAGCCGCATGAACGTCCGGGTTCGTAGCGCGCAGCACAATCGGAGGCCCAGCGCAGAGCTCTCTTCAGCTTGGCGGCCTCCGCTGTCACCGGTCACAACCCGAGAGTGCGCATCTGCCTGGTCTTCTGCGCTTGCCCCGTTGCGTCCCCTATGGACGCCATGGGGCGCCCCATGCTACGTGGAGCGGCCCTGGCGTTGGTGTTACTGTGTGGAGCATTCGTCATGACAGGTACGCTAACTGTGGGCAGATACAAGTAGTAAAAAATTACATTTCCGATGGGAATGAATGCGCTGTGTTTCGATAAAATTCATGCGTTGGACAGAAGTTTAGCGACTTTTTTGCTCACACAATAGGAAATATTTCACAGCGCAGGTAGATATTTCAGCAGATTTTAACTATTTTAATTCACTGTCGTGTGGTCAACATCAGGTAATAGTCACTTCTCTTTCTCGGGTCAAACTATCGAAGTGACACATGCTGGCTTACTGCGCCTAATCACTCGTGTGACTGAATTCGTGGCTTACAGGATCGCTTATTTAGGGTCTTGACAGATGTGTCTGCGACTAATAATCTCCAGGTGTAAGGCTGTAGTTTCTTCAGTGCGGGTATAGACAATTGATATGATATCTTTGTCGTCTACTAGGTATTCATGAGGAATAGGGACACCTTCACCATTAGTTTGACGGCTTGTGCACGCAGCAGCAATCAGGTAGTATTTGTATGATTTCCGGACCTGTTCTTGATGCCACTCCATAACGTGCGCAATGCTTTGCCTAAAAGCTTACCACGTGCTACAGTGGCACCACGCCTAACATTCTTAGTTCTGTGCTAAGGTTTACCACTCTGTCCTGTCCTACAAACTCGTTTTATCTCTCGCTGTCTGCTGTAATCGCGATAACAGTGCCCTCAGCTTCACTCAAGCTCCAAAGGTCTTCGGGGAAATGAAACATCTTGTTTAGACATTTCAGTAGTCGGTCAGGCACCAGGCTATATTGTTGTTGCTGGGAACACCATAAGGTCAAGGACTCCAAGGGTTCCTTTTACACTCACCTGAAACGACTGGAACGAGAACGCCGCCTTATTCTTGTTCTCAGTGATTATACTGTTCATGTCCCACCACAGTTCGAACGGAAGCATCCTGCATCCAACATGGCTTTAACTTGGCTTCAGCATCGGGGGCACCTCACCTAGTTTTGCACTGCTTTTGTTATCTGCCCACCGTTAAACAAGCTGCGATGTCATTCGATTAAATCATGTGACGTCTTTCTGAGACGAAGTTGACGTCATATTAGCTTATTTGAAACGTCGTGATATGACACCAGAAGATGACGATTTCTTTTTGCAAGACTCTTGTGGCACTGACGAAAAATGCGAACGCAGGGCTCCGCTAGGCATCTAAGGCTTTCGTCTTAAATGTCTTCCATAATACGCCAATGAAGTTTTCACAACACATTGCTTATCTTTTGCACGGACGAATTTCTCAGCTACGGCCACCATTACTCACCTTTTCTAACGCAGCTATCGTCGATGCTGATATTTTACCGTTTCTTATGTTTTAACAGCTGCGCTATTATTGTGCGCATGTGGAACAACGTTGTTAATCTTCCAAATACGCAGCTTAACAGGCAGCTGAATCAACAGCTTCATAGACAAGCTGAAATCCAAGTAGACAAAGAAATTGAAAAGTGGAGGAAAGAGTGGGCGCACCCGGACAAGCGGCGCACAACGCAGGTGACATATCCGTTTGGTGCTCGAGTGAATGATCTAGGAGCACGCAATCATGGCTCACTTCCACTTTCGCTCTCTTCCTATTGCGGCGTCTGTCAAAGGACCACAATGACGGATCCCTATAGACTCATCAGTGATCCGACTTCTCGAACTTGTTGTTATTTACAGCAGCAGCGTGCTTGATTGGGTTGACTGGCGCGTTGTTTTTATCGTATTCTGTACTCTGTTTTACACTCAAATGGAAAACTGGAAACTCTCACCGGGTAATCCCCTTTAATGGAAGGATGTCGTGAAGAAATGGGAACACACCAAATGACTACTTGAACCTGTAGCATTTCTAACTTATATGTTTAGGAGATGTTAGTGCTTTTATATAGCAACAGTTATTCCTTTTCACCGATAAAAATTTGGCAAATCCCACGTGCCTGGGAATCGACGTTATGCGAAGCATGCAGAGGGAAGGTAACTGCATGTTGCCATTTTTTTATTGAGCAACACATCATGAAATGACCCTAAATATATGTGCAAATGTTGATCGCGCAGAGATATTGTCATGGGTGTGGAAATACCTCTCCAGTGGAGCAGGTGAAATGGCACCTAATGAAAGAAGATGATGGCAATGGTGTTGTGGGGCTTAGCCTGGGTTGCCCTGTTGTCTGGCATTTTGTGCGCCCTGTGCACTGTGATTCCGGTCTCCTACGGACTCACGAACTCCAAATAAATACTCCCGTAACATCTTTTTGGTGGAGGTGCTGGGTAACATCCCGACTCTGGATCTCCGTAGCGGACGTCCCTTTCGTCCAGCCACGATGCCTGAAGGCAGTGAGCCCTCCATACAGTCCACGCCTGCTCCGTCACCTGTGATTCCTTTGCATCTTCTATACCCCGGCACATTTTGCGGAACGGACAAAACTCACGTCGACGAATGGCTGGCCTTATACGAGCGCGTGAGCAAGCACTACAGGGGGGTTGAGATGCATATGCTTGCCAATATCCTTTTCTACCTGTGCGGTACGGCACGCGCGTAGTATGAGACCCACGAGGGAGACTTTACCAGCTGGGACGTGTGCGAACAGAAGCTCCGCAATTTGTTCGGCCGGTCTCTTGCTCGACAAATGGCAGCCAGACAGAAACTCACTTCGCGTGTTCAATCAATACTGAATCTTACGTCGTGTACATTCGAGACGTACTCGCCCTGCACCGCAAGTCCGACAAAGACATCTCAGAGGCAGACAAGGTCAACAATGTGTTGAAGGGCATAGCTGTCGATGCCTTCAACATCCTCATGTGTAAGAATTATGCCCCGGTTCACGCGATCGTCACCGAATGTCGGCGGTTTGAGCAAGCTGAAAGCAGGCGGATTACTTAGCGCTTCAACCGCCTTCAAAACACCACTGTGACTTCCTCGGGCGAAGATCCTGCACCGCCATGCCCAAACGCGAATTCAACCACCACACGGATTGTTCTCCTGGAGCTAGAAGCCATGGCCCCTGTTACCTGTACGTCCCCTGCGCAAGACCACTTGGCAACCGTTTCACTAATTCAAGCTGTCGTCCGGCAAGAGTTTTCCAACATGGGCGTGCTACCTTACCCATCCACTCGTCTTGCGCCCCAGCACATATGGACTCCCGCCCACAATGATGACCACAACACTCCCCCACTTATTGCCACATCCTCTTCGGTTTCACGATTTCCTCCGCGATACCGCAATCCATCTTGCGCACCAATGATGATCGACCCATTTGTTTTCCTTGTTCTCGCGTTGGACACATTTCCCGTCATTGGCGTAACAAATGGTCTTCTCAAGCAAAATTTTCAAGTTACCGCAGTCAGGATCACAGACAGTGCTCTAGACCATACTCCCCCGATGACCACCGTCAGAACATTGCACCAAGCCGCTCATTTACTACTACGCGGACATTGTCGCTCAGAGGAACTTTTCCAACCGGCCGCCGTCACCTCAGGGTCGCCAGTCACGCTCTCCTCGGCGCACTCGATCTCCGTCGCCGACTCATTCTAGTCACTTCCCGGAAAACTAACAAGTGCAGCTCCTGGAGGTGGCGCTGCACTGCCGACGAGCACCCGAAAACCCTCTACCGATCCCTAATCCGAAACAAAATATACTTGCTGTCCTCATCGATGGCCTGGCCGTTACAGCACTGACTGGCACTCATTTATCTGTGATGAGTTCTAAGCTCCGATGCCGCCTCAACCAGGTCCTGACACCTGCTGTGTTTCAAAAGTGCGCGTAGCTAACGGAAGCCGAACACCAGACCTTGGTATGTGCAGTGCCTGTGTTACTGTTGCTGGCCACAAAACTTCAGTACTCTTTGCTGTTCTTGCCGCTTGCCCACACGATGTTATCCTTGGCATTGATTTCTTGACCAGTCACTCTGTCCTCATAGATTGTTCATTCGGAGTTCTAAGGCTCAAGTTGCCTTTGTATGACGATACCCCTCCTACAAGATTCACGCAGCCACGGTCTATGGAGTTTCTACGACTTCCACCTGAGGCTGGTGTGTACATTCCTATGTCGCCTTTTCCTTCAGTCCCTGATGGCGACTACCCGGTAGCTCCCCTGATTGACCTCACTCTTTCCCGCAACATAGCCCTTCCACATACTGTTGTGGCTGTCACCAACAACAAGACGCTGCTTCCTGTTCTAAACTTCTCCATATCAGTCCAAGTTCTTCCGCAAGGCATCTCGCTAGCAGAGCTTTCAAGTGCCGAAGAATGCACAATTTCTTCCTTGTAAACACTGTGACCAAAGATGTCACAGAAGCGCTCAATAAGACATTCTTGCACAAAATTATATACAGGGACTTCTTCTCTTCCCAAGTTGAAGCCCTGTGTAGTGTTTCGCTTTCATACATTGATATTTTTGACATTGACGACCGTCCACTGGGCCGCACTAGTGTCGTAGCCTAGCGTATAGACACCGGCGACGCCAGTCCCATTCACAAACGCTCCTACCGTGTGTCGCATGCTGAGCGTGAAGTAATTCAGAAGGAGGTAAAGAACATGCTCGAAAAAGACGCCAAAGCGCCTTCATCCTGCCCATGGACATATGGTGATAGTTAAAAAAAGACAACAGCTGGCGCTTCTGCATTGACTATCCCCATCTAAATCGAATCACTAAGGAAGAAGTCTTTCCCCTGCCTCGAATTGACGACGCACTCGCCTGCTTCCATGGTGCCAAGTATTTTTCGTAATTCGATCTTCAATCCGGATATTGGCAGATTTCAGTAGATGACCACGACCGCGAGAAGACAGCATTCATCACACCCAACATACTTTACTAATTTAGGATCATGCCGTTTGAGTTGTGTAATGCTCCTGCAACTTTCGAACGCTTGATGGACTCTCTCCTACGCGGTTTTAAATGGTCAACCTGACTTTGTTATATGGACGATGTCATCGTGTTCTCGCCCAAGTTTGAGAGCCACCTCTCGCGTCTGTCGGCCATTCCTCACGTATTTCGCCGTGCTGGCCTCGAGCTGAATTCGTCTAAGTACACTTTTGGGTGCCGTCAAATGAATCTACTTGGCCACCTTTTCGATGAAACTGGAGCCGAAGCCGACCCCGATAAAGTCCGCGCTGTTCCTGAGTTCCCCGTTCCGCGTTCAACAAAAGGGGTCCGCATCTTCCTGGGGCTCTGCGCTTTGTCGCCAACTTCGCGGATATTGCTCGACCCCTCTCAGGTTTTCTCAAAAAGGACGTGGCTTTTTCCTGGGGTTCAAATCAAGCACATTCCTTCGCATCAATCATTTCCCCTCTCACATCATCCCCAGTGCTGGCCCACTTCAACCCAGCTGCACAAACAGAGCTTCGCACTGACGCAAGCGGCCATGGCATTGGCGCTATACTCGTTCAGATACATAGTGGCACAAACCGTGTTGTAGCATATGCTAGTCGTCTTCTGTCATGGTCTGAAATGAATTATTCCATTACCAAGCGGGAATGTCTAGCACTCATCTGGGCCGTGGCTATATTACGTCCGTACCTGTATGGACGCCTGTTTTAGTCACCACTGATCATCACGCGCTGTGCTGACGGTTAACACTGAAGGACCCTACTGGAAGACTCGGCCGCCAGGCATTACGACTCCAGGAGTACACGTTCTCGGTGGTGTACAAATAAGGGAAGTTGCACAGCCATGCCGACTGCTTTATCCCACCACCCGGTGGAACCAGCCGACTCCACTGAATTGGAAGCTGACGCCTGTATTTTCACCATCACAGACATTCTGTAAGTGGTGCATGAACAACGGCGATATCCATCACTACTCTTATCATTGACCGCCTTCAAGCCGGCAATGCAGACCCTTCCCTCAGCATGTTATTGCTGCAAGACAACGTTTGGTATCACCGTAATTTACACCCAGAGGGCGCAGAATTTTTACTCGTCGTCCCACGTCATCTGCGCAAAGACGTCCTTCAAGAGTTTCAGGACGCCCCAACTTCAGGACACTTAGGCCTGACCCGAACCTACGACCGTGTTCGACGACGGTTTTTCTGGAAAGGCCGGTATCACTCTATTCATCGCTACGTTGCGGCTTGCGACCTCTGCCAACGTTGAAAGAAACCTACGACTTCCCCTGCCGGCTGTCTCCAGCCTATCGAAGTCCTAGCTGAGTCTTTTCATTGACTGGAATTGGAGTTGCTTGGTCGTTTTCCAACTTTTGACAACTGGAAATAAATGGACTGCCACGGATTATGCCCCTCAGTAAGCAATCAACCGCGCGCTACCGACCAGTTGCGCGACCGATGTTGCCGATTTCCTCCTATACGACGTCATTCTTCAGCATTGTGCTCCTTCTCATCTACCCACAGACCGTGGTCGCTACTTCCTCTCTCGGGTGGTCGACGACCTACTGCGATCTTTTGCTACTCGTCATAACTTTAGCACGTCTTATCATTCCCAGACCAACGGGCTGACCGAACGCCTCAACCGTGTATTGACAGACATGCTTTCAATGTACGTCTCCGACGACCACACCGATTGGGAGATTGCCCTCCTGTTCGTCACTTTCGCGTATAATTCATCTCACCACGAAACTGCCAGCTACTCACCCTTTTATCTTCTCTTTGGGCGTGATCCTTTGTTACCATTTGATACACTGCTTCCATTTGATCCAACATCGACTACTTCATACGCTCAAGATGCCATCATCCGAGCTCTCATCGCACACACGGTAACCCGCACTTCTCTCTCACTGACCCAGGCTACACAAAAGACCCTGTATGATAGTCGACACAGGGACGCTGATTTTTCTCCGGGATCTCTCGTCGGGCCCTACGAGGTAATACGTTGGGCCGTACGAGGTAATGCGCCAGGTGACACCTGTCACCTATATGATTTCTCCGAGAGCCAAATCACTGAACTCATCGACTACTACTCTCAAAACCGACATATTGCACGCCTCTCGCCTGAAGGCCTACAATTGACACGCCCTTTTAGTCATAGCTGGTACAGAGGCTGGGGTAACGTCACGAGTGTTACAGGCCGGGGTAATGTCACGAGTGTGGAAATACCTATCCAGTGGAGCAGCTGAAATGGCACCTAATGAAAGAAGACGACGCCATCGGTGTTCTGGGGCTCAGCCTGGGTTGAACTGTTGTCTGGGATTCTGTGCACCCTGTGCATTGTGATCCCGCTCTCCTACAGACTCACGACCCCTAAATTAATACTCCCGATGACAATACGTTGAAGAGTTGCACATGTTTATATAACCGGTTGTTCGCATTTGCGCAACGATGTCAACTGGAATATGCGTATTCGCAACACCAGAGGCTGATATGAAGCGCTGATGTTCGCGAAGATGCTGGCCCTGGACACTGCTACATAAATCAACTTCAGCGCATCGCAACTAACCACAATTGACGTTAACCCGACCTGACGGCTGTCTTAAAGGAGTACATGTGTAATGTTTAGAAAATTGGGAAGGCAGCACTGCAACCACTATTGATGTTTCACGAAGATTAGCGTCTATTTGAAAAGTAGTTCCGAGACCTGGCGTAGTTCTGTGTTAAAATGCTTCATTGCCGCGCAAAATGCTTGGGTTTGATTCCAGCTGGGACCCTAACATTTATTCTTCGCATTCATTTGTTCGACGCTACCAATGTCGGGTATTTCTTAACGCTCGCGCGGTAAAATTGCTCATGTGTATTCTCGTCTTTCTCGGGTATAAGTGCCAATCACATGTGGCACATACCCAAATACCAGCAGCACATACCAGTGGGTATGTGCCCCTGTCTGGCAGGAAGGGTTTGACTACGCACGCGATGGGATTGTGACATTATTCAATACCCGGCGACAACTTTCTGTGGAAGCACGGCCAAGGCTACGTGGGGCGGAGCCTATGCACATGTGCTACTGCGCCAAGTAGTCCGACCGCTTCGACGGGTGTTTCGGTTTCGATTTCACCAGCGCAGTCCGCGTCGGCTCGCGTTTGCTCGCGTTTCGCTCCAGGAAACGCGAGTCGCGTCTTTGGGAACTCGAGAGCAATTTTTAATAATATTGTGACGTGATTTACTGACGCGTGGACCCAGGTTGCTGGGTGAATGATACATTCAATTATTCATGTAATGGTTACACAATTCATCATGCACGTACCGCTTAATCCAGAAGACACTGCGCTCGCTAACACCAGTGAGCTCGCTGACTTTCCGACATGCGGCTCTCACAGACAGCTGCGGGTCGCTTTTCCTTACTTGCGCGTAAACGTTGTACGCCACCTTCTTGGCCTGTACGGACAGCTTTTGATTTGACAACGCCTGGTACGGCTGCGCAGCTGGTGGACTCGCGGCACGCGGCGGTGTTTCCTCCGTAAGCGACGTTGACGAGCTGTAACCGGCGGACGCCATCTTTGACAGTGAGGAATGCGGTGAGGTAAAAAGGCGACGGAAGCCAAAAAACCCCCATAAAACCTGAGAGAGCGTGAACGAAATTTTTTCTACTGCGCAACGTTTTTATTCACTAATTAAAAAACAAATCCGCGAAAAATGTAAGTGACGAATGGTAAAATCTTAGTTACCCAGAACAGTATACAAACGTTTTCGTTGAGGGACTACATGCTGTGGCGCAGTGAGACAAGCGTGCTTCGGCTCCGTAGCCTTGGCTGTGCTGCCACAGAAAGTTGTCGCGGGGTATAGTCTTGACCAGCGCGCGCGTTATATTCGTCAAATCATCTTGCCCTCCCATTTTATTTTGGTTCACGACAAGCTAAGGGAGTGACCACGAGAGCACCCGAACGTAAGCGGCTAAATAGATAGATAGATAGATAGATAGATAGATAGATAGATAGATAGATCTAGTCAAACCATGAAAAAATCACATAGCCGAAAACTGCGTTTGCACGGCAACCCGAAAAGCAACACAACATACGCACTATTGATTGATTGATATGTGGGGTTTAACGTCCCAAAACCACGATATGATTATGAGAGACGCCGTAGTGGAGGGCTCAAAAAATTTAGACCACCTGGGGTTCTTTAACGTGCACCCAAATCTGAGCACACGGGCCTACAACATTTCCGCCTCCATCGGAAATGCAGCCGCCGCAGCCGGGATTTGAACCCGCGACCTGCGGGTCGGCAGCCGAGTACCTTAGCCACTAGACCACCGCGGCGGGGCTACATACGCACTATAGTGCACATAAAATTCAGTCGCACGAACCCTGAGTGTGCTGAAAATTGCGATCCATATAACGAATTATTTCTCAACAATGCTGAAATTAGCGAATTGAAGCTTCTTTCTGATGCACGAAATGAAAAGGTGTTCTTCAGCTAAAGCATTGGCTGAACAGCCGCGAAGGTTAGCTTACTGCGTGTGCAAAAAACCAGTGGCTTGCCGAGCAGTGGCAGCTCGAATTGCGCATATGATGTCCGCCTGTGGGCGAGTAGAGTACTCTATACGCATGAGGCAGAAACCGAACTACCGTTCATTTTCATAGTGTGCATAATTAGAGCCCTAGTGGCTCCAGAAAGCTTTGTGACCACGGTGCACGGAGATGCAACTGAGTCATTCTGTGACGCAGCAGACTACCTCCATGTTAAGGGTATACAAGCACACAACACCCCGTATTCTTATTTTGTAGTATTTCTAATTGAAATAATTTATTGCTATGTTGTGTTCTCATTTCTTGCTTGTGTTGTTCCAGATGCACTAAGGAGAGAGGAAGGGCTGGGCGAAGAATTGTGGCTTCGAAACAATCCCATTAGGTCGAGTCTCATGGCCGAAGATGCAGTTCACAGGTGGACCACTGACTCGGAAAACTTCGCCAAAGCCTTTCTGCAGAGCTCAGGAGAAGGAGATAACAGCTACAACAGCCAGGACGGTGACGTCATTGCACCTCCACCTACTGTTACCGTAGATCACGGAGAATCATTCTCCACACTGGAAACCAGTACATCACCAGAGCACAATTATTTTAGCGGTGGCACTGAATCACAACTGGCATCTCCAGATTTTACACCTAGTGACAGTTTGTACCTGTCCAGAACATCAATAGAGTATCCTGGACCTTCCTCGGTTTCTCATGAAACGACAGCCGGCACTTATTCGCCGGAGCCAGAATTTATGACACCGTCATTCTACGGCGACACTGTGAATACATTTTCATTGTCTTCTAATAGTTTGACATCACCATCTTCAATTTTCACTGAAGAAAAAGTTTCAGATGAGGCTGTCTTGATAACGTCTTCGTTTCCCGTGGACAGCACAAGAGCACTCACGCCAGCACCTGACCTTACAACGTCATTTTACCCGAGCCCTTTGACACCCCTGCCTTCCTCCAGCTACATTCATCTTCTAGACGAGCAATTCTCGGAGACAGAGAGTGTTTCCTCGTTAGACATTGAAGATGTGAGCGTAGTGAGTGACACGTATTCAGAAAATGAATCGGAATCGGCGTTCAGCGCCGACTCTTCGATGCAGCGAACTTTGTTCCCGACTATAGTGGAAATTTCCCTTTCTACGGATATCCTGAAAAATGCTTCTGCACCAAACGACACTGAGGTTGATTCATATCGGCACGTTGTAACTTCTGTCGAAAGAGACAATGTGACTGTTCCTCCAGTTATCGAGTCTTCCAAGCTGTCTCCTCAGCTAACTCCTACGCCAACATCGACGAGCCCCTTATTCTCGTCAAGCCTGACATCGTCCCCCCTATTAAAACCGGAAACGTTGTTACCTTTCACCACCGAACTGCTTCCTATAGAAAAAACATTCAATGTTGGGGCAGCATCCCACTCTTTGAGTGCCGCCAGAACGGAAATGCTACCAACGGAAAACACGGAAACGTCCTATTTGTCCGGTCCATCGCCTTTGTGGACTTCAGAAAAGGGCCGCGACAGAACGCCTTTGGGGAGTTGGCGAAGTAACGCAGAATCCAACAGGCCTACGCTGCTGTGGTTTACGACGAGCCCGCCCGCGACGAGGAAGACGGATTGGTTTCTGACGTCTGTCTCCCGGTGGTTTGTGCCACCATCAACGACCCTGCCGGATTGGAGTCGCAGCCCCCCGGACGCCATCGTCAGGCCAACCACGGTGTTCACTTCATTTGGAAACCTGGACAATGAGTCTGAACCGTCTCTGGAAGTGCTGAATGATCAGATGAAGTACTGGATACGGACAGGTATGTTATACAGTGTGCCGATACTGAACTACTCCTAGAAGGCTTCTAAAGTCATATATTCTGTCAGCCAACTGAATTTTTCTTATGAAAAAAAATGTTTAGGTTTTCTGTGGTAGCACTACACAAATAAGAAATTGAAGTTAATCTCAACACTTGCCGCTTTGTGTGCCTAAAGTAAGGTGATTTCTCTCACAAAATTGACAACACTAAAAAGGGTGATCTTGCAGTCAACAAAATGTTATAGGTGACCGAGGCCTTACTGCAGCAAAGACAGACAACTTGTTCGCGCACTTTTGAAAATTCAGTGGCTTTGTGCTCTTTGCCTTATTTAGGCTGGCATTCGGTGACGCAGAACATGCTATATCCTAGCTGAAACAGGTCTTTTAAGAAATCGTCATCAAGACATGAACATTTCGCGAATTCGAGAATATTCAGCCGGTTCTAAATTCACAAAACATCGCTTTTATAAGTGTATTTTCCACTAGTCAGGCGGCTTTGCCGATGGTGCATGCCGCATCCTGATTGGTTTGAACATTCTCTTCAAAAAATTTTGTGTAAGATGTTTTTTGTTTGTTCCGAATGCAGGCCTGAAGTGCATAAAACGCCTCGAGGATGTCCAACTCAGTTTTTTTTTTCTTCGTAATTAAGTTTCTAAGGTGTCTGACAGTTGCACAAATGAATTGAGTGACCCGTTTTTTTAATGCCTTGCTGCGTACTTGCAGTGATGCGCATAGAGCGCTACAATCATTCCAACACTGAGAAGCTTGCGAAGAACCTGGCATTCGTGTACGAAAAAGCCTTCGCCCAGCGCCATTCATCACGGCGAGGGAGACGGTACACGGGCCGGTCCATGGCTGTCCAGGTCAGTTTAGTTCATATCATGAAAAAATAAAAAAAGGAAACTGCTGCGCAAATCACACTTCTTATAGGCATCAGTATTATACGGAGCTTGACTTCTCAGGGTTCAAAAAAAGAATGTTGTATTTTTTTCACAAAAATTGGGGGACCCATATGCTTCGCCTTTAAGAGTTGAACGCGATAGAGAAATCCGGTCCCTAGTGCGCACTTCAACCGCTAAGTGCAGACTTATTATTATGTTTTGTTACACACACACACACACATCAACACACCACGCACACACACCACACGCACGCACACACACACACGCACGCACGCACACACACACGCGCACACACACACACACCACGCACACACAGACGCACGCACGCCACGCACGCACACACATGCACACCCCGCTACGCACTCCACAACACACGCACGCACGCACAACACCATACGACAGCACAAATACACACGCACGCTACGCACACACGCACACCCACACATCGCACGCACCACCACACACACACACCACGCCACGCACGCACACACATACACGCACGCACACCATACACGCCCGCACGCACCCGCACACACACGCACACACACACACACCACGCACG